>JTDE01020855.1:37274-57438 GCA_014338405.1 Paragonimus skrjabini miyazakii | reverse complement strand
AGTCATAATGATAGGTGGTCTGTTAGGATAGGAAGATGAAAATATCTGTATGCAATCATATGAGGCGTACAGGCTAAGTTATACATATATTTATTTTCCAAACAGTTTTAATGTGAACAGCTTTTGCATAGTAGTCGATAACTATACACTACTGGTAATCATTAAGTATGGAGTAAGAGTACACCAGGGTGGTTCGGTTACCGCGAACAGGGGCGTGTATGATGTTACCGTATGTTAGCTATAGTTTCGTTGTCCAACTGCAAGTTTTGGACATAACTATGTACAAGATCTATCCTGTTGGAGAAATAATAAGTTTCGAAATTGAGAGATGTCTCGAATGGTGAAGTTGATGACTGATTAGTTCGAAGTGTATGTGGCGTTGCATAATGTGGTATAGGTTTACCCTCAGATGTTATTAGATGAGATCAGATGTTTAGACGTTATAAGGTCCGCTTTCAAAGATATAGTCTTCAGGCAGGCAAAGTTTGAAAATAGGCACGACGTTCCTTAATGTCGAAAGTTTCTAAGCTTCGTTTGAATTGATGTATATTCTTACTGGCTCTAATTGTATATGGGAGTTCGTTCCAAATGTAGGTATATTTCACTAGGAAAAAATTTGAACGCTGTTTTTTTTACGAGATTTAAGAGCTGTCATAGTGAACTCATTGTCCCTGATGTTGTATTTTGAGCTATGCTGAAGGCGAATCGCGAGTTCGACAGTAAATGTATTGCCATAAACTAGATTATACATGAGTGCAAGGTTCAGCTTGAGACGCCGTAGTCAAAGAGGATCCAGTTCAAGCGTCTGGCAACGTTATCTGTAGTTCAGAGAAGACGGATAACCCACGAAACTTTTCGTGAATGTACGTTGGAGTCTTTCCAGAGCTAGCCTATCAGACTTGCGCAAGTGACTATATATGAACGTGCAGTACTCAAGTTGGTGTCGTACGCACAGCTTATAAAGTTGTAGTCGAGCTGCGGGAAGGGAGAATGAGTGCTTAATGTATCCAATCGTTCAAGTTTTAGCTATTAAGAAAGATATATGTTCAGCAAAATTGAATGAATTTGAGTAACGTATACCCAGGTCGCGGACTGAGTTGGCAGTTGAAATACCATGACCATCCAGCTTTATAGTCCTCTGGTATATGACAATCGTGTGCAACGATGGTGGATTTATTGGCTGAGAATTTCATCAGCCAAGTTTGACACCAAGAAGAATTGAGATCGCCAGGAGGAAAAGTGTAGACAAGTTTAATGTCATCAGTGAATAGGAATAGTTTTCCATGCTTGATAACTTTACATATATCATTTATATACATACGAGAGAGTAACGGTCCCAGGACGCTTACTGGTGACTGGTCTGGGCGCTGAGCTGTTATCTCCTAGTTTCACTGTTTGTGTGCGGTCTGCAGGATATGAAACAAACCAGCTGAGCAATGGGTCACTTATACCGAAAAATGCCATTTTGATCGGCAGGCGCTTATGAGGCACACGATCAAAAGCTTTTTGCATGTCCAAAAGTATAATAATAATTGCATTCCCTGAATCAGCAGATTTTGTAGCATGATTAAAGCTGGCACGTCATGCACGAACGTTTGCTGAGGAACCCATGCTGGGAGTGGTTTATAAGATTTTGTGATAGTAAGAATTCAACCACGCGACATTTTATTATCCTTGCCAACACTCTAGACCAAATTGAAGTATGGTTAATGGGGCGATGATTGTTGATGTCTTGTCGCGAGCCACCTTTGTAACAAGGCTGAATTATAGAATTTTTCTATTGGAGTGGAAAGCAGCCTAATAATAGAGAAAGTGTATAACTATTAAGCAAAAGGTGAGGAGTGTCATCCTCTCCGTGTTTGAGAGCAACAGAGTGTATACCCTCTGGACCAGGATGATGAGAAGGTTTGATAGTGGCTAACTGAGAGCCTATTTTTACTGCATCAACAGTAACGTGGCTTAGGAACGTGTTTGTTTTCACAGGGAGAGGTGGAGGCAGTATATTTTCTTCAATGTTGAAGAAAGCAGCGAGATAAGAATTGATGGTCCCGCAGATTGTTACAGGATCATCTACGGCGATTTTGTTCTGTAGTGTAACTATTGAGATAATAGGGTCTCCTGTACAGTTTCTGCGTTTCAATAACTGCATCAACTCAGAGCTCTTCTCCTTGCTGTTCAACGCACGTTTTTCCTCATTTGGGTGGGGCATTTTAATTCTATTTTTTATAGTGTCAAACATTTTATGCCCATTCTCCCAACGGATGATGTCAGATATATATATCTGTACAACTTCGAAGAGTCGTAATAGTGTGAAATCCGCAGGACCCATGTACAGCAAGTCTGAAAGATTTATTTCCGGGAGGTTAGAATCATACCGTCAGCAGAACGTGAAGAGTCTGAAAAGGTCAAAGTTTGCGCACCAGGCAGATGTACTCAATCCTTAGTTTAGCTTAAAAATGAGGAAAATAGATTATCCCCACCAGCCGAATCGGATTAAACATCAGACTGCTTCAGGAACAGCGATAGGTACTGAAAGGCCAGTAACAAATCATGAGCATAGATAGCCACCCCACCATATTTACCCTCCGTTCTATCTGTACGGAAAAGCAGCATGTCTTCAGTTTCCATATCAGAATCAATGTAGAAGTGAGTGGATCAGAATCCGGTGATTACAACCATACTGGTCTTTGCACAGGAGCAAATGTTACGAAGTACAACTGGCGTGTTAGATAGGCTGGGAACGTTAAAGTGCACTTAACAGAGGTTATTGTGAAAGTCTGTGTTGGCTTCATATTGCAGAATAAATCCCTCATTCCGAGACCTGTCGTGAAGAACTGGGGCCGAATACACCGGAGTCGGCTGCGATGCGTTTCCATGAAGCACCGAATCATCTGAAGATATCACGAAGTGACTGAAACTAATCTGAAGATCGGAATTTGATTTCGCCCGTTCTACTGTAGAACGGTAAGGGTGGAACAGCATTCTGCCTGGAATAAGATGGGTTCGATGGCGAAATCGTTGCAGACTTTGAAGTGCCAGTTTTTGTGAAGTAACAAAAACCCTGAGAAGCTCTGAATGAGTTGCGTCTGGAGCGGGATTAAAAAATCGAGTGCGGTAGATATGCTGAATTCGAACATTGGTGAATTCAGGGGCAGAGGCAAGAACTGGTTCTTGTTGCGCTGAGTATGGTCCACTTCGGAGTCCCAGAGGCTTCAAGTGGTGATATTGCAGGTTTTAGTAACGGTCAAGGGTTACCTAAGCACTAACATGCACTTATGGCATTTCGCCCATAAGATGTAAATCTTTGTGCATTTTACGGGATAGGCACTTTGTGGACGCCATAAGAACATTTCAACACTTAGTATGTTGTGATGAACATCGCAGTGAATCGTCGTGATGATTGGTCATTTCAAAACAGCGACCACAGGAATGGGACTTCGAATAGGCTTTCTGCGCACCTTTTCAGCTACGTCCCACCTAGGCAACATAATTCCTCGTTCGTTTAGTAACGTTCGATGCAGTAAATATATGCATTTATATATGACACCGGCGTGGGCCTTCATGGGGCGACAGTTTGTAAGGAATAGGTATCCTTAGAAGTTAACAGTTGTGGGTATGGCGGTGTTGGGTAATAAACTGGATGGAACACTCGGAGGTTTTGAGTATCTTGAGGCGGAGTTTCTATTAGATAGTAAGCTAACTGCACAACACCGCTTTGCCTAGTTGTTCTGCAGAATTGACTAAGGAGTAAAGGTCAGATTATTAGTCTGTTCAATACAGCATGGACTGTACAACTTCAAAGTTTAGTGATTTTATAAGATAAGGTTCGCCATGATCCAATTTTTTGTGGGCTACTTGAATTTGTCGGTCGCTTTACCTTGTGAATGTCAGTGCGTCATGATACTCACTACACGCAGTGGATACGAAACAAAAATCGTCTGGAAACTATCCAGTGAGGATTAGCTCAAAGTTCCCTCGACAAATAATCCAGTGAGTTTGCCGGAATCTAGCGTTGTCATATCTCCATCCCTTCATTAATCGACCTCTTGACGGTATTGTGGTTCGAGCCGTATTCCACTACATCTAACGAGAAATACCTTCTAAACTTTCTATAAAGAGAAAACGTACAAACACAATAAAATGCATCCATGCTTACGTTGTCATTTTTGTGTGCCATTGGATACTGTGGCCTGAACTACTGTTTATCCTGACAGTGGATTACAAAGTGACAACTTACTACGTCTAACTATTTGAAGAAAAACTAAGGAGAAGTAATGAAAACCCGCGAAGAAATAGGATCATTTGCCCTGTGGGTGTAAGCTCTCCGTTGATTGCGACACTTGTTTGTCCCAGAGCGTTTTCAAACAGCTGTATGAATAGTTTCGAACTTTCTAACGTGGCAGTTGATACCTGCCGACCCTGTTTTGTGAGTCGGTCAGATCCCGTCTCTTAGCCACCTTGCAGTTTCTTCCAGTCGCCAACAGCCCCACGAAACGATTCACGATTTGGTGAACTTTCCATCGACACCTTCATCAACTTTTTCGAAATTTTGATTGATCGGAGGAAATCACTGCTGTATCTTACATCGAACGAATGGTAACCAAACCAGAAGATGTGCCCATAACGATGGACCGTGGTACGTACGTTCAGAGCATGTCATCTTTATTACTGATTGCTCTACTGTTGAAAGCACCTTCGTTAAGATTGGATTATAAGATACCCATGCGTAGATCCAACCGAGTATTTGTAGAGGTACAGTTTGAGAGCCTGATTAATCTGCTTTCGGACTTAATGCCTACTAACTCCGACAATTTTAACGTGTTCAAAAATAAGTTCACTGGTTTAGCGTATGAGTTATACATACTCGTGTGAACGATAGGTGTCCCATAACAACTGAGCGCTGCAGGAACTCAAGTCGAAAATTGTTGTAGTCCTGGAACCGGACAAAAATTCCGAAGCAGTAGTTGTGGATAAGACGAGTTACGGGGATAAAATGTTACCAATCCTAGATAGTAGCCGAAAATTTAAACTCCTAGACAAAGAAAAAAAGTGGGTCTAATAGGAGAATCAAACTGTCACCAGCTAAAAGCAATTTTCAGACGTGGCTGGTAGGTGAGAAGACACGAAAACCTAAAACCGGAAGACTGCTCAGTGCCTGAGCTGTGTGTTCTCTTTGAGACCAGCAGGCAGGATATGCCACTTCGACCGATATTAGTCATATCCACTTCACTTCAACACAAATTGGCAAGATGTGTACTCAAGCTTTCTGAGCCAGCCACTCATTGGATCATGTAGATGGGTTGGACCGAATCAATATCAAAGGTGGACATATGCTGTATAGATGTTCAACCTCCACCAAATTCCCTCTGAGAGTAACTACTAACGTTTTATGTGAACCGATTGTTTTCATTCTGTTGTTGTCAATCCAACAGATTATCTGAAGATTGATTTTACCGTGTACAGAGAACGTCAGTTTCAATTTCCAAAACGCACCGTACAAAAAAATTGACGGAGTAGTAATGGGTAGTCCATTAGGCCCGCTTCTGGCTAACTTTTTCGTGAACATGGTGGGGAGACGATTAACTGACCTCGTTTCACAACTGTCATATTGCAGACGCTATGTAGACGGTACCTTGGGTTTCATGAGAGATCGGGAGCTATTCAAACAAATTGTGCTGCAGCTCAACGGCGCCCCTTCCAACTCCATAGTGACGTGTGAAGCAGATGTTGATGAAAGTCTGCCTTATCTGGACTTACGTATCACACGAAAGACCGACGGATCAATAAGATGCAGCATTCACAGGCAATTAATATGGTCTGTTCACGTTATGCATTTCACCAGTTTTAACCCGGTGTAGTATAGACGGGTTGTGGTGAGAGCATTGTTTTTGAAAGCACGTCACATCTGCACATCTGACTACGTTGGGTAAAAACTAGAAATGTTCAGGAGGACTCTGCGCCACACCGAGTGGAAACCACAAAATGAGCAAGAATGGTGAGATTCCCGAGAAATTAGTTTATACTGAGCTACCCTTCAAAAAGGATATCGCGACAACCCAGCGAATTGTTTCTTCGTTGACACACATTCACAATGCCACCGAATTTTGGGTCCTTAATCAGAGACGGAAACTACTTGTGCCTACACTCAAAAGAGATCAACCTGTTTATCAGTTCTTATGTAACAGCGGAGAAAGTTACATAGACAGAAGGGACAGATCATTGATCTAAAGAATGAAGGAGTATGTACGTAAGTGGATTCACAGACAAGTATCAAGACCGGAAACTGTAGTCACAGAGAATCGTAAGCCCCAAGCCTCGTCGATTATTCAACACATCCTGTCATCTGGTCATAACGTGGACCTGACCCCAGCCTTCGCCATCACAGTGCGCTACCAAAATCCACGAGTCCTAAAATTTTCTGAAGCCGTCGCGGCAAACTGGTCCAGAAGTGTGGTATGTGTACAAAAATAATTATTTGTAAACCTTTACGTGCCATGAACCTAAGATGCAGTGAATGCTGCTCAGAATACACGATTAGATGTTTTTTGTTCGTTTCGTTGTTCACAGTCTCTGTCCACAACAAACGTACTCTTACCTTCAGAGGGCTCCGGAGCAGAATTTGGTTTACTTATCCTTTGTGAATAATAAATTATGCAAGAACGTATGAAAAATAATTACGACCAAACTATACGATCATCTTAGACTTCTTCTGCGCGTTAAGGCCAGTGTTTAGGATCAACGTTTGCTGATTATACAAACTTCAAGCGTTCTATATCGAACACACTGATTTGCTGGAAGTGGTGTGCATCTGTTAACAAGCACATTAATTATTCTTGCACTTATCTGTCCCAGTCTTCCTTCCCCTCTCTTCCTGTACAGGGTTTGCTTTTCTCTTCGTGGTTGTGTGGCAGTTAAACATCAGTGTGAACCACTGATGTATCGCTGTCTATGATGATGATCCTGATGAGAACACTTATCACGCATATTAGCCAGTTTACCTTCCTAGAGATATTTTCTGCTTGGTGTACTTGGTCCTCAGTTTTCACGTGTGCGGGTTTCTTTGTCTTTTTATAAGTATGCCTACCGTTGCTAGCGATGTTAATACTATGTCTGTTTTCTGAATCAACTGCCGTTTCACGCTGTGCTGACACTTTGTTTGCATGTTTGCTTTTTCGCTGTTCTGCATCCCTCTGTTTGATTTCTGCACCTGGTTCATTAGTCAAGAGGACTTGAACTTTCGTCAGTTTACGCGCAAACTGGCTCCATTCCGAAAAGTTTGACTCTCGCAAAGCACTGAGTTAAATAGTCATGATGCGAAACTGCAATTTTTGCTCGGCGTGTACCAATGGGAAATGAAGAACAAAGTATCGCGTAACGAATTGTTCAGTGTGTTACAAATTATGGTCGGACCCAATAGAAAAGGTAAACAATCTAGATAGGTAATTTTTACGGAATTGTTGCCGGTTTATTTGGCGTACTTCTGCAGCGGTGGCCTTTCATCTTCAGTCCCTTTTGGTAGATAAACTACGTTGGAGATCGTACCCCGGTGGAGGCGGATCTTAATGGTGATGGTTATATCTCTTAAGACGATATTGTAAAAGTACGTAAACCGTTCTTTTAGTTCTGCTTCACATTACACGCCTGCCTTTAATTAACTATCTGGGGTTTGGTTGAATATTCTATCATGTTATATTTTGAACCCTTTTCCACGTGACTCATTTATTACGTTGATGAGTACATGCTGAAAGTTTTGCACGAAACAAGGAACCCAGTTGTGAACAAGCCCGTTTTTTTGCGCTGATTGTTTTATAAAAACATTTAGGACATTATTCCCAACCTTGGTGCAGGCGAATAATTTTGTTTGGTGTTTGCACAATGTTACGAAAGCAACCATAGTGATTATCCGATTTTTACTGATTATCGTCATTCGTTTTGGTATACATTTAACCTGCGTATTTTTTACCTGTTGAAATGGATTTGAAATAGCTGTGACAATAACCTGTCTTCTCGTGCCAGCCGCGATTATCTTGTTTTCTTTGTCCTCTCTTTGATTGGCTTTTATTTTCTGCCACCTATCATGCCTATAACTTTTGTTTCAGACTTTAATTTCTCCATGATTCACTTTCACGCATCTGTTATGGATATCAGCCAATGAATTATGCATCCACTTGAACATTCCTGTTCATTTTGTTAAGTTTGTTTTTATATGTAGTTGTGCTTGTGTGTTGTTTTCTTAATGAAAATTTACTGTCGACACCAAGGTTCTATTTGGTGCACTCGAAATGGTGCCCGGTCATCACGTGCCTCAGGGTTGTAACTATTCTTTAGAGATATTCATTTTCACCCAAACCGCCAAATGGTTCGTCGAACATTTTATCAGGGATACAGTTTTCGAGCTTTTATCAGTTGCGAACTGGAAGGTACTAAGCCTTAGGTATCCTTTCACAGTTGAAGATGAACACGATCCTTCGAAAAACTCTCAAACAGCATGCTTCTCATGTAACTTCCACAGTGAAGATCTACTCATTTGTATTTTCATGGAAATACTTTTCCCACAATTGTGAGAAGAAAAAATACAATATCTGGGGTCATAACCAGGTTGGCCTGTCATCAGTTACCCACCTTGATAAGTTGGGAGACTAATTTTCGACTATTCGGAAGGTGACACGTAGACGATTGCAGTGATCACCATTTCATTGGGTACGAAGGATGTGTTGAACAATTTAGATGGATAGCTACCGACCCCTATTTGTTGGCCATGGGAAGATGCGGAGAATCATCCACTTAACGTCTTGCGATTCATTGGTGTTATTAAGCCGTCATGTATGTGTGGCTTCTTGGACATTCTAATACCAGAGTTTTTATTTGGACACAAACTAAATTTATCAACCAGTGATTGTATTTCGGTAACTTATGAGCAGTAACCTTGGGGTTCCCATTGACAGCTTTCCTTCCCATGCCAGGAAATCCCAACTTCCAAACGAGACAATTAAGGATGAGCCTTCAGTCTGAATCAATCCAGACAGTCGCTGACACACCTGATGGAAAAACATCTAGGATCGAGTGAACTGAATCGTCCGTTTTGCGTTTCTGGCCAGCCTACACAGATTGCTCGAAATGTAAAATTGTGGTCGCTCGTACGGCCTCGCCGTCCCTTAACCGTGTTGCTACGGAGCTTATTTTTTTGTCTAATACCAGTCAGAACCGGGCGATGCTTCTCTCGATCGGGATTACTCTGTCATTTCGGTGATTCTGGCGGTGCATCAAATTGACGGGCGGTTCTGACCTAGAATTGCTTACAGCGTGCACTGTCTGTATAGGCTTGTTGCAAAATGAGTAGATTTTTCGTTCCTTACGGGTATTGTCCCGCGCGCGAGATGAGATGAAAAATGTCGTACAAAAAACGCTGTTCCCAGATAGTAACGTGAGCGGTGGTTTGACTGACTGGCGTAAGATGCGAGGTGGATCGATGACGGCCTGATGAACATTCACCGAGGGGTACGCTGCTTGATTCGAGCTCGTATCTTTAACGTGTTGGGCTGCCAGGTCGAGAAAACTAGCACAACATTGGTCTGATTGGCGCTAAACAATCTCAGTTTGTTAGAAAAACAAGCCCTTTTTATAGAGAAACAACGATACGATTACTGTTGGGCGAAAAGCGTTTTGATTGGCCCATTCGTTGCCACGTTCCACGAACTTGTTTTAAGCAACTCGCTTGTTGACATCTGACACGCGTTCTGATAACTTATTTGAATTACCACCTCTTCCAATCAAGCTCGATGTAGCAGCTGGTCGCTGTTTTGATTGGTTGGTGCCGATTGACCACGATTCCATCCGCAACAGCTTGTACCTTAGTTTTGAATGGCTGAACGTTATTCACTAAGCAGCCCGCTGTGGTTTAGTCTCAGAGTCGCCCTGGCTGCGGCCGTCACAACTCAGGGTCGGTGGCTGGAGGTGAGCTCGCAGCTAATCGGACTAGGTAGCGTGAGAGTTGCCATTATTTACCCAAGTTGTATGTGAATAAAATGAGACTGATGAAGTTGGGCAGTGAAAGGCACAAGAAAGCTGTCCTGCAGAATACGTCTTACTTTCACTTATAGCCCGTTTGTTTGCTTACAGCGTGCTGGCACCTTGGTATTGTGTGTTTCTTAGTTAATATGTGTTCTTTTCTTCATGGTTATAAGATAGTTAAATGTCATCGCGAATTGCTAATGCTTTTCTGTCTTTGATGATCATAGTAGTGTGAACAGTGTACGTAAAAGTAGATAATCATTTCAAACGAATGTACTGAGAATAACACAAGGTTACAATATGTCAAACAAGTGAAACTTACATATGAATTCCCCGTCACAAGCAATGCTCGGAACTGGTTGTTCAGGGGGTAAGAGTTTCGGCTTTTGACGCGAACAGTTTTACATTTTGTCTCCCACTCGGACTTTCCCTTCCCGAGGAGTTCAAACAAAGACGAAATCAGTCATGGTGTGTCGGTTCGAGAGTGAGCACCAAGGTGCACTACAAACAAGGTTTTTTTACACAGCCGTCCAACAAACCAGACTGCTGCTTGACAACTGTTTTTTAGTGTGAACGGCGTAGGTTGCTTGTTATGAGCATGGACGCTACCAGTTACAATGTCGTAATGTTTCTGCCATGATCACAGCTAGCTGAGGTTCAGAATCGGTTAATTCAAATGTTTACATGTCATTAAAGTAAATCGATGCCGCCGTATTGCTTTTGTACGAGATTGGTAATATATATTCAAGATGCATTGGACTTTACACAATAACCACATAACTCAGAATGAATCGTCCCATCAAATTGATCGGCGCTGGACATCTTTCACATATGGCCTTAGTTAATTTGCTTGTGTATTTTCAGAAAACCTGTTGCCTACTGATCACTCGCAATCCAATCCGACCAGCGGTTGCTATTCATTGTTTGTTTTGCGAATCATGGCGACGTGTACATGGAAGTGCTCCTGGCGGTTTACGGCTTGCCAACACTAGTGTGTCAGGTATCAGCCATATAATCAGTTTTAGTTTACGAGAGGTCAAACGACGAAGATTACCGGATGATTCATAACGCACTATGTGGATGTTGTTAGGAATTGATTTTGCTTTTCTTCCAACCTGTACGTTTTGAATTTATCAAAACGCTTTGATAAATTCAAAACGTAAGTGATCGCTTCAACGTTGGTTTCCACCGGCTTAGAGAATATTCACACTAAATCTTGTACACTGGCGATAAGTTTAACGAATATCAGCATGTGGTCCATGAAAGCCGGTAGCAACGCATCGGATAGATGGGGCGCCAGTGATACGGAAACGTATGGGTTGACACATCACAAAGATATCCTGGGGTTCTGGTTACTCCAACGAAAAAAAAAACCATTGACTTGAAATTGTACATTTTGCAGACTGGATATGATTTCGTTGCCTACCGTATGGGTGTTTTGATTACGTCGGCATTTTACGAAACTGGTTTCAAATCCGTGTGATTTACCGTGCCGCATCCTGACCTGATTCACTTAATTTCACATACTGCTTTACTTGTTTGAACTCGCGTATTCGTTAATTGATCATTTCTATCCCCTTTCGTTATCAGCCTGCGACCAACGAATTTTATTGGTCCATAAGGATTAACTTGATTGTGCATGTTTGTTTCGCGTGTGTTCTTATTACACTCGATTTGCTAACACAGAACGGTATACATTTGCCTTGTTTTCCATTAGTCGCCTAGACACTCCTTTTTGGTTTGAATTTTTTTTTTACTTCCTCGTGAACATCCACAATTTGTGGTTTGTGGTTACTTATTTTTGACTGCTGCCGGTAGTAGTATCACAGCATCCACGACGTGCCGTGAATTCGATTTTGAGTAGGTGAATGGTTCTGCGCGGGAAGAAATACTGCTGTGGTTTGCAACGTGCACAATAAACAATGAACCTGTTTGAAACGGAACAGCACGTTTTACTTTATTTTTTTAGTAAGCATACATGAGTATGGAACCGTTGTTCTGTCACAGTTCAGCACAGAACGGTCAACGTTACAGCTGTCGAACTCGACCAATGCTGTGCACTTCGAGACGCATCTGTTCGTGTACAATAACGGCTGACGAGGTTACTCCTGTTTCGGTGTGGTCCTTGTTTTACCCATACTAGATCCGTTGTACTATTGTGCTACATCACTTTGTGCGCTTGTGAGTTTGCTGAGCAACGTGAACTCACTGGTTGACGCTACCGTAACGGCGGTGGGATGGGCTGGTTCCAGTTCCGGACGACAACAGGTGGAAATGGGTAGTGTCCCCGTATCACAGGCTAGTTGTGAGATGATACTGCGCATGGCAAGCGTACGCTCCTATGTGGAAAACAGAATCGAACACGATTAATGTAAGTAGGGAAAGAGGCATGCCTTATTAAGACGTATATAGTATCCGTGGAGCTCAGTACGCATTAGCGAAAAACAAGGAATACTTACTTCAATCATACGGATTCGAGAGAGGAGCTGTGGGGTGAAGAGAAGAATGCTTATTTCACTTTATGTCGACAAAATCCCTTACTTGTCTAACAACAGCCAACGCACTGATCAGTAATTTTAGAAATTCGTGGTTTCAAGTTGACTTAGGTTTCGTACTCGCGGGTTATTGTATCTCCGACTGAGGCGGTCGGACAACTTGAACATCACATTTGGTTACAGCTTTCACATTCAGGTAGGCTTTCCGACCGAACATTTTAGAAAAGAAGCATCAGATTCGAGTTTCATACGCATTAAGGCTCATTGGCAGTACATATCCTTGCCACAGGTAAGACTAGAACTCCGTCCACGCTTTCAACGAACAACTGTGTTGACCACTGCGCCACTGGCCTCGCGCTAAACGCGGCCGAATTATCATATCTGAATGGTCGATCACTTTCGCTTGTGAGTAATGACCAGATTGTTTGATCGTCTTGATAGGAGACAGTTACCTTCTGTTACCTCCACGAGACAGGTCAAAACCGCCGATTTCACTAGGCCTGCTAAGGTTGGGTAGTTTATGTGAAGACGAAAGCCATGATGAAAAGTGGGTGCTGTTCAACAGTGAATCAAATTCCCAATTGGTCAGCAACCTGAGTGTTACTCGTAAAGGGTTATATACGATAAACCCATGGTGAGTGGTAAACTGATCAACTGAGTCGACTTATGAGAACATGTAGTGCAGCGGGAATCCGGGTCGTGACAAAGCTATTTGCTACTGACCAACAATAACAAGAAGCGAAACTCGAATCTGGTGCTTCACTGCAACACGACCTAACTCGGAAGTGTACATGAACGTGACGACTGTGACCATGGATGGGTGGCATTAAATTCATATCCCTCAGATCGCTTGTGTCCAATAGTTGTCAGGGATTGTATTTTTGAACACAGCGTTAAGTCAGAATGATACTTAACGCAGATAATAGGTCTTACACTCACGTATTGCCTGGACTAACTGATTTCTTATCAACAATTTATCGTTCTATAATCTTGAACCTTGAAAATACATTCGGGGAAACATGCGTAGCACATAACCTAAAGGAAGACAATTATAAGGGTAGCATAAGAGGCGGATAGATGTATGGATGTCAACTAATCAACCTGTAAGTTAGGCCATCCTTTTTGTTTAAAGTCAGTTCACATGCCACAACCGATGAAATTCGATAAGATCGCTATCACGCTGACTGTTAAATGAAAGTTTACCATTGTTTACAGTTATTATGGTAAGCACCATTGCATGAATGGAGCCACTGGTTTGTGTCTACAAGCTACTACACATTAGATTGACAATCAAATTGAAACGTAAGACTATATCTTGATAGTACTCATCTGTCCTTCTATGTCTTGACAAGACATTCTATTAGTGATGAGGTTATATCAGTTTCTAATTTTCGTTTCCATAACAGGTAATTTCTAAGGACTCGGCGTGAACAGTGGTTGTCCACCTTTTCAACTTCAGTTCAGTGAAGACTTATCTCAAGTATTGAAGAGTTGACGGACTCAACGTGATGATAGAATTTGAGGCGAGACACCAACTGAGCAGGAAAACTAATCGAAGACTACAGTGTCACTAAGTATATTGAGTAAGAAACTCTTTCGACTATGAAAGCTCTACAAATTTAGTTTAGGTTGACAGGTGTTAAGAAGGGGAAAGGTCCAGTTTTTTACTCACGGCGAAACAACCTACTTTTTGACTGTTAGCCAGGTTTTGACGCACCAGCTCGTTTGACACAATCATATTTGAAAACAGACTTGGTATTACTCATTCGAAATCATAAAGAAGAACAGTGAACAGAAAAGGCGAAAGAAACGAGCCAAAATTGTCGAAGCAGTTTTAGCGTAATAAGTTAGAAATTCATCGAAGCCGATATCACAAACCTACGGACTGTTGACCAGATTCACTGTATGATACCGGTTGGAACTGCATTGACTTGAACAAGTTTTGTTGGAAATGTGTTCTCTCCAGTTATGATTCCAAAACGTCCGATTACTGGTGTGTTTTGGTGTTTCAAGCTCTGTGACTCCGACATTACCGTTTTCATAGGGCTATACACAGTCCTCTATGATTTTAATGTTATCAACACTATATATCAGACTGGCACAATTGGCTGCCCCGCCAAGATATTACGTGCACGCATGTAATCACTGACCTGTTCGCACTGAGTTACAATCGTCTATTATCAGCTCATCAAACTTATCGACTAGTTTGTAACTATCATCTGGCCCAACCGCTTTATCCACTATGGGCGGTCAGTATACAATGGCTGTTGTATAAAGAGAACAGCGTCTGCGTGTACTTTAGTCCCACTGGCGCAGCAATGAACGTAAAACTGACAAACTAGCTAAGCGAAGGTAAGACACCCTCATTGTACTGCTTTTCGTAGATTGACTACACATCATCACCACCGTCAGAGGCGTGCGTCTTGGTTTGCTGAAGTGAACTAGCTGGACTGTTTGGTGGACATGATTCCCAGCAAGCGTATTCGTGCCATAAGTAAGCGAGAAGTACTGACCAACTTTGTACTCCTATCATTTAGAGCGAGGTAAACATGCTGACCACCGCTTATTCTACCTAAAGATTAGAAGGGAACACCGCAGTCAAAATTTAAACGGCATGCTGTCTTAGACCCCCAATGCAAACGCTGTGAATTGACAAAGTGCACTCGCACAGAAATCCTGTTACATAAGGCTGAACTCCCTTGCATCTAACTATAACCAAAAAACGTTGGGTCAATACTGTTAGTTTCTAAGAGTGGCCACAAGAGTTTGACGCACAAATGAATTGATTGCCAGATAATTAAACTACACAATAACGTCACCGTCCGAAAATTACCAGTGCTATTTGGAAATATTTTCATTACACTATTCCAGCTAAACAATACACTCCAACTGCATGTCTTCAATTGTGGCACAATTCAATTCCTCGAAAGCTACTGCGGAGCACTGATGGATTAATAATGCCCATGGAAATACGTCTTCGATGTTGTATGGTTTTACGAGACGGCATTGTTCGAAGTATGTTCGGTGACGATTGCTAATTAATAGTGCTGTACGGGTCTGAGACAATTGTAATAAGAATTAGTCTATAATACGACTCCAAAGAAAACCTTCAGCCTACTGGCACTAGACTCGATATCGATACGTCGAAACATAATATGCAACCTTCTTTTACAGAAATGTATCCTCATAGCGTGACAGAACAAATGTTAGACAACGAAGACCCCGCAAATTGTAAGACTACTGATCAGGAAGTCACAACCGTTGGACAACTGAAGTCTTCCCGACCGTAGGTTAATCTGTTGAAACAACAGAGATCATAGCGAGTCACCTAACTTTCCAATGGAAGCATTCAGACCGTTATTAAGAGGATGAACAGCATCCAGTCGGCCTGTTTTAATCAATGAGGAAACTTAGGAAAACTGCGTCCAATATGTGAGTCGACTCAAAGTTTATGATTATGATTCATCCTTATCAATGGTTTCCAGTACCAAACATGGCGCACTGAAGGTGCGCTTCAAAAACTCATACAGGCGGCTGTGTCTGAGTTATGTACACATGGACAAACGTCTCCCATCTGAGGTGACCGGAGCGGGCTTACTGACAGATTGAACAATACCAATTGCTTGAAATATGAGAACAGGGCATAATTACCAGCAAAAGTCACAGATGCTAAAATATAAGGATTTTCTCTCATCTTCGATCAGACAGATTACGTATAGCAATACTTCCTCTGCCGACCAACGGTTCATATGACTTCCAGTATGGTATTGTTGTAAACCCTCCTAAACTATACGCTGGTTCGTCCTTGCTATCGTAATGCGCTTGGGAGAAATCGCATTCTACCCTCGTTAATAATTCCCACGGAAATCTCTGTCCCGAAAAGTACTGCGACCGTTCCCGTAGTCGCTTCGACGACAAGCCAAAAGACGCGTACAGAAAAAGGACTTGCTCCGCCCCAAAACGTGTGCGACCAAGGCGACAAGGACAAAGTACTTATAGGGTGCGCAGTGGCCACAAGATCATTCCCGAATTATGAAAAGAGAAGGACACTTACCGGAAAAAAAAATAGTTAGGGTCACTAATGGGCACAACGGAGTAAAAAGTTTGACGGATGAAAAGTAGCCAAGGCCACCCTCTCGGCCGCTCTGAGCAGGTCTACTAACTAGGACAAAGCCACTCGTTTTTTTCTTTCTCACGGCTGAAGCGCCTTGGGACGGTAGCAGGGTGGGCGCCCTAACAGATATGCGTTAGGCTCCACAAAACCTTATATTATAACTGTATGTATCTTAAGATGCATGACTGTTCATACTGAGATTGTCAAAAAATCTGAATATCCACAGTCTTAAAATAAACAGTCGCTTATAACAAGGTTATCCGCTTAAAAATCAGAACGCAAAATTGGTATTTCTCGTCATCGAGTTTTTCTACAGGATTCGATCAACCACAGATGTCAGACAGCAAACATAACTCTGAGCAGTTTACTGCGATGACATTACCGTTTTGAATCAGACAGATAATGATTCACTCGTCGCAGATGAAATGGTGAAGTTGTGACTTGTATCCATTGGTCTTAAACGATACGTTCAACCTTCTCATATAAGCGATGATTTCAAGCAGTGTTGAAACTACATAGGCGCATCTAAATTAAGCGTTACCAAGCCGTATGAATCATATGCTAGTTTGGTGTCATTGTTGAGGGTTTCTGAGAGCAATTCGCAACAATTAACATCACGAGAGCCAAACGACAAGGATTTTTTTGGTCCAGAATCGAAAAATGTGGGTCCTCGCCATTCCAACGGAAATGTGCAGCTACTTTACAGAATTTCGACCAAATTGCAGTTATCTACCAAGACCGCTCCAATTCTCCTTTAATAACGAGAGTTGAATCGAACAGAATTTGACGCTAACACAGACCACTCAGAAAAAGTCAGAATCTGAGAATCTGTCGGGGCACCTAAAATGCCCATGAAGTATTGCTGAACCAAAAGGATAATATACGTCAAGACAGAGAGCGGAAGAGTGCTGCCGCTTACAACATCCCTGTTGTCAAAATTACAGGCAACAGTACAACATGATTACAGAAGTCGTGAACAAGCTCTCTTGGCACGTTCATTTAATACCCGTTTCGATGCTAAGATGTTCGTTTGTGATACGGTTGACTAGGTCTTATTGACTTATCCTATCAATAGCCACCAACCTCCTAATGGTATCGGATACTGTGAAGACAGTCCTAGAAAAGCCCCATTTGCTTTTCACGAATTTTAAACAAATTCAGAAAAGCTATACACTCGACACAACTGGAAAACACTGAGTTATCTTTGTAGTGAAACTCTAATCAATGAGAGTGTGAGTATTCACTATTAACTAAGGATATCTCAGCGACAGTTAACACAGGAAGATGAGATCAATATTGAAAGACTACCACTAGGAACGGCAAGCAAGCCCAATTCCGTGGCGCTTGTCCAACCGATGTCATCTTTAGTCTGTCTGGCTTATATTTTGTTTTATCTATAACTAATGTGATAGACTTCGTTTTTTAGATTAGATGATCCAGTCACACTACTTATCAGCAATATAGTTTCAGTGCTCATCGGCGACTCTGGTAAATTCCAGCCTAAAGTGCTTGAGAAATCTTGCTTGAGCAGACAATCCGCTGGATAAGTTGGCGAATTTTACACAACACAGTGGGTTAGGCGGGAGATTAAGAGCACATGAAAAATGTCTGAGCTCCTGGTGTGGCTTCGTCGCCCAGTCGGCAGAGCACTTGCCTAATCTGGATGTGTTGTTTCTATCACTGTTTCGAATCCAGCTGATGCCCAGATTTTTTGCAGTTAGGTCGCCTAAACCTTTCGTTACTGCTTGGATCTAGATCCAAACGTGTCACGTGTGCTCGCGCCTCGGTCACATCCAGCCGCACTCCAAGTGACTAATTACGTAGCTGTGACTGTCAGTATCTAGCCTACGATCAAGAGGGGGCAACAAGACGTAAAATAGTCTCTCCCATAGGGTATCCTGCAGTGACTCCTTCGTAAGAGTGCTTAGATAAGAGGCACCATCCTCTGAAGATTCAACAAAAGTTTGTTCGTAGTTGAGACGTTGTTCTCTTCCTCGTAAGGAAGAATGAGTTAGGAAATATGCTATCAAACAAATAGAATTCCAATCGTCTAACAGTGGTGCTTGACTATCGTGTGTTTCATGTGGCTTTTAACATAAATATTGCGCGCAACAGTAGTCAGAGTCAGACACCAGTTGTACCCTAAATGCGTGCCCTGGATAGGTTAACCTCCCACTAAGTGAGTAAGTCAGTTAAGACACTGACGGTGAGTAGGATCTCTTAGGAAAATATGTATCCCGTTGCTTCACAGGTTAGGATAGCGAGGCTACAGGCAGGGCCCTTGAAACTAGCTTAAGACACGCTAGCGAAATCACTACTTTGCATGTTGGGACGCACGATGCAAATACGTCATTGGATCAGCTCACCACATCGCTTACATTGGAACCGAGTCGTTATGATATTAGCATCGCTGTCCTGAGTGAGACAAGGTTTGCAGACCATGGCGAACTCCTGAAAGTAAACGCTGATCATACTTTTGTTAGATTGGTATACATCCTATCCATAGGTTTCAAAATTCCTTCCATTATTTCCAAAAAACAAAAGAAACAAGAGTCTACTGTCGTCTTAATGGCAACACCGGACTGACCGCACAACTTGAGGTTATTAGTGGCTGACCTACAGCAAGGGCAATTCGATGCTAAGTTTGATAAACGTAAACATACCATGTTACCTCTTGTCTAAAATTTAGATGAATACAACGTTCCGTGGGCTATTAAAGTAAACAATTATGAGCGCAACTGAAAACTGATATAAAGAAGATTAAGAAATAAACATAAGGGACGTGTTTGAATAGGAATCTACAAAAGATCATGTAGGTCCTTTATCTCTGCAATCGTCTGAAGACATCTGCGGTACATGAATCTTTACTTTAAGGTTTCCTTGACTTAATAACGCTCACTTCCCAATTCGCCTATCAAGTCGGTGTTAGCCACTGGTTTCCGTCTGTTGAGCAGTTTTCTGATTCTCTAGACACTACACAAATTGACCTTCAAAAGATTTTCACTAGTCCTGCCTGTGGGTGGTTATCCTTACCGTTGTGTCTAATGATTCACTGGGACTGTTGATGATGTTCCTAGGCGTGAGTGTCATTCATTTAAATACTGACCAAATGCTCGCCCTGTCACAAATGCGCATGTGTGTATCGTTTCCTACTGACGCTTGGCCAGTTTTGGCCAGGCGTCAAGACGGTCGATGTTCATGCCGATTCATATTCTTGCGTTCACTCTGCGTTTTTGCATGCATGTGACGATGCCTGAGTCTAGTCGTCAAAATACCCAATTATTTTACCAGTTGCTTGTTTTACCTAAAGATCACAAAAATTGGCGACGTTCAGAGAAATATGTGCAATGTCAAATTCACAAATGCCCTTAACTTTTGGAATGATCTTAGGGTAAAACCACCTGTGAAATGCTGGGACTAGTAGAAGATAATGTTTATGGAGGATACGAAAGTGGCCTAAATCTAGACTTCAACTCTGAAGTAGGCGTACATTATATATATATATATATATATATATATATATATATATATATATATATATATA
>JTDE01020855.1:10855-37174 GCA_014338405.1 Paragonimus skrjabini miyazakii | reverse complement strand
GTGTCTGTTGCGTCCAGTTTACTCACTGGCCTCATTTTACGTCGGCTCACTAAGCCCAGCTGGAGCCAGATACGTGAAGAACAGGCAGGATTCCAACCCGGTCAAGGGTGCATTGATCATATTTTTACCTTGCGATGGATCTTGGAACATCGGCACTGTTACAGACAGCCGACAGTCGTGGTCTTTTTGGACCTGAAGGCTGCTTTCGATTCAGTTGCTCGTAACGTTCTCTGGAGCTGCCTTCTCCGCAAGGGAGTACCAGAGAAATACGTGAATCTACTGAGATTACTGTATGCTCACTCTGCAAGCAGGGTGAGAGCTTATGGACAACTGTCTCGGACGTTCATCACTTCTAGTGGTGTTCGTCAGGGGTGTCCGATTTTTTCATTCTTGTTCACTTTTGTCATGGACGACATTCTAGGGGGTGCGCCTGAGGAGTCCAGTGAACTTGATGTTGAGCTTCTTCTTGGCGCTAGATCGACCGATCTGGAGTACGCGGACGACATTGTCTTACCTAGCACCTCTGCCGAAAACATGCAAACCATGCTGGATAGGTTGAGCGGCCGAGCTGGTTTGTATGGAATGCGCTTTGCACCTTCAAAGTGCAAAGTGTTGCTTCAAGACTAGGGCACTTCAACTCGTACTTTTTTCATTGCAGGTCACGCGCTTGAGACTGTGGACAGTTTCACATACTTGGGTAGCACTATCTCGTCAGCCTGTAATATTGCTGATAAGATATCAGCGAGGATTGTAAAGGCAAGAGTTGCCTTTGCCAAATTGCGTCATCTGTGGTGTCGGAAAAACGTCCAGTTGTCGCTGAAAGGAAGGGTATATAATGCCTGTGTACGTTCCATTTTGCTTTATGGTTCGGAAACGTGGCCTGTTCACAACGAAGATATCAACAGGCTTGCTGTGTTTGACCATCGTTTTCTCCGCCAATTGGCACATACCAAGTGGACTGATCACGTGAGCAATATGGCAGTTCGCCGGCGCGTATTCCGGAACGCTCGGGATGCGCGATCAACTGGTCAATTAATCACGATACACAGTTTGCGATGGTTGGGTCACGTACTCCGTGTGTCATCTGTTCGTGTTCCGTACCGGGCATTATATACTGAGGCCACCAACAGTTGGGTAAAACCGCGTGGTGGTCAAGCAACAACGTGGTCACGAAATATGAAGACCCTGACTGCCTTATTGAGCAAAGTGGGTAGGTGTCGCCTGCCTGGATGGGATCCTCGTGATCACTCAAACCGCTGGTTAGAGACGCTATCCGAGATGGCAATGTGTCGCAGTCAATGGCGTACCTGTATCCATACCATTTCTGATTCTTCCGCTTAGTCTTCTTTTAATAATGTTCAACCCTCTTAGTAACGTTTTCTTCTAAGATATTTCACATCACTGTTGATGTGAGCGGTGGCCCGAGCCACCGTACCTTTTGGTCAGGCTCATGGCTGCTATGATGATGATGATGATGATGATGGTGATGATGGTCAGGTTTCTTAATCGTAAAGTTCTAGAGCCCTCAAAGTCGCCTGACATAGATGAACCCCACGCTTCGAATAGATGTTGGTGATGTTTCAATCCGGAATGTATCCTCCCAACATTGGAGACACGAACTTCTCTTTCACTGTCTATAATTCCGTCGCTGTCGACACAATTTCTTAAGTAAGCAAACTGGTCAACAACTTTAATAAGTGTCCAACATTAAAGCTGCATAGTTAAAGCGGTCTTACGGAAGCACTTTGTAATTCCAGACTGTAAGGCGCATTCAGAAATAATAAGTAGAGCGCGAATTGAAGTTTGAAATTGACTGTATCGTTTAAATTTTGTTCAACAACCACATTTTGCCCTCAGCTTAATCAAGATCAAGCGTCCTTCAATTAGGTAGCAGGTTCTTGCCGACAAATTGAGTGCGGCAGACAGTTCTCTACTATTTCGTCTATGAGAGACTAAACAGAAATGGTGGATGTGGTTAGCCATGACGTACACCGTTCCTGGTGCAGAAACTGACAAACTGTTGAAAAGTGTAGATGGATCAACTGAACCAAACATTTCTGAAGTTTGGAAGAATTGAACTCGTTAACTGAAGGTACGTATGGCGCTGCTCCAGAACTTCAGGGAGAGTAAACATTTGATCAAGGTGAAAACGTGCTGTTCTCCCTTTATGTTTGCCTTCCGAGCTTCGGTTGAGTCGACGAGGTAGAAGGAATTCCAGAACCCAAGCAATGAATGGGTTCAAGCGAATCCCACTCGATCCTTCGCAAGCAAAATGAAAATGGGAACCACCATCCAGTAACCTTAGCACGGAGGGCTATTGTCCGTATTGCACGCAAGTTGAAACAATTGTTCCAAGGCTTTCACTAAAGTTCCCTCATTCTTTTTAAAAATCTGCGGTACGAAGTTATCTGAACCAGTAGCCCTATAGCGTATGGAGGCTGAAATGCAGTTAATGACCGGCGTCTGCGTGCACATGGACTTTGATTAACGTTGAAGCGTCCCACCTTAATTAACGTGGTAAGGACAAAAATCACCAATCAAAAGAAAATGGGAATTTATGCGTCAAAATCGAATTTTGAAAAGTGGGCTGGAAACTATAAAATTCACTCTCAAAAAGTTTTGTGAATACGTGTTAAAAATAAACCATTTTTTGAAAATACACTTTCTCCAACACATGAGGGAGTAGCTACCGTCGTGACCACGAAAGAACTGCGCCTGTCATTTGCGAGCTAACATACACCCGCAACTGACCATAGCTTAGCATCAAGGAATTTACTGTTTTGGTAACAGAGAGATATACCACACGTGAAAACTCTGCCGCGCAATTCAATAGCCAATGAACAAGTTGAACGCCCTAACTTCACACTGAAGGACTCCACGCAAACTAACACCTACGGCAATGAACAGTGGAATCGGTCAGTAAACAGTTGATAACACAGATAACCACATTATATAACGCTGAAAGTCAAACTCCTTCTCTGTCGATGTACATGGGCCAGATACGGACCCGAATAAGTCAAGCCTGCTGAGAGTAGACAGCAATCTGCGAATCGAATGAACTAAAAAGACTGTGTCAAACCTGTGAGGGTGGTACACATATCCAGGCGCGGAAGGTAAAAATGTCGATTGGAGTAAATTCCCCGCTGGCATCACCAAATGTTGAGCATTGCCCACATCAGGTTCCTGTTACTCAGAGCATATCAGTTTCCACAAAACACTTGTCACTAGATAATTATCGGCGGCTTATCGGTGACGTGATTGCCAGGGTTTTTAGCAAAAACGTCCAGATAAAGCAACTTGAAAACCATGAGCTTAAAAAATGACTTCGAGGTTGCTGTGGAACAACACAGAAAACAAAGCAATCTATCTGGACCGGTTGTCAACTACAGGCAAACCAACCACCTTAAAATGAATGCCGCCTAATTCGTAAGCCAGTAAATATAACTGTACAAAACGGAAACAGCGGGCCAAAAAGCTAATGCTGTAACGGCCAACACCAATGAACTTCTTGCAACTTCCCATCTGTGCAAAAACCGTGAGTAATGGTCAGGTTGACCGATCACCTCCAGAGCAGACAAAGTAACTGTTCTTTTAGCCCTGTTAACTCACCAGCGGAAGTGGTTGAGCATATACATATGACAATTCGGCCGTGCCCAATGTGAGGTCAATGGCGCAGTGGTCAACACGGTTGCCTCAAGAAAACGTGGTCCCGGCAGTGGCAAGAATAAGCACTACTGACGAGCTGTTCTAATGAGGGCAAAGCATGAGTCTAGTGCTTCATTTCGAAAGTGGCCGACTGGAAAGTCTATAGGAATGTGACAGCTGCGATCAATTGTGGGTGATATTCAATCTATATGAAAATCAAAATCTCCTACCATTCACCAGTAATCAAAATACCCCTCAACAACTGAATGGTTTCTGTGATTTTAACTTGGAGAAAAGTTCTAGTCGAGGGGTCATCGATTGGCGTTCATTTTGTTTGCTAAGGTACGAGCAGACCAGCGTCATACTAAAATCACAACTGTACATTTACTAAACTGAAATTTCAGCTTTCCAAATTCCTGCTGCTAACAGCACAAATATTCAGTGAATATGAGGCACCTTAAGAAAGTATGAGACTGCAGAACTACTTGGACATTCTACACAGTTGGGATACAGATAACCGACTACCATTCAATATTGACGAAGGTAGTTCGATAGCGCAAGCCGTATGGGATATTGTGTAAGGCGCAGAAAGCTGAGAACCACAACGGGTCAAACCGGCCTGCATATATCGCGCCGTGCTACCACAGACTTCCCTGTTTACAGTAATACCTGATTCATAAACATTTTTCGGCCGTTCAACTCTGGTGTTTTTATGAGAATCTTAACAGATCACTAATACTAACAAATGACCATCAGTGGCGAAGTAATCTGTTCAGTGTCACTCATAATTCACCACCCTGCAACAAATTTATACGAACGTTCAACCTTACAGCGATATCCTCTTTATTAACAAGCCTATAATACCTATTTGTTTACAAGCAAAAAACACACACTGGTTGTTAGTTATAGGTTGCATTTTGTACATACGGAAAATGATGTATATAATCGTAAACAACCATCGAGACAAACCTATACGGTCATCTTGAGTGCACTTAATGAGGCGAGGCAGTGAAAGCCGCAAGGAAGCTGTCTTCCTGATGACGCCTTACTTTCACTTACAGCTCGGTTGTTTGTATGCAAGGTGTAGGCACCTTGATGTTGTATGTTTGAATGTAGACGTAGCTATTTTTCAGTGGTTAGGTCCCCTCCCCTTCCCTCTTTTTCTTCTCTCTTCCTGTGCAAGGTTTGCTTTTTGTTCTTCGTGGTTGTGTGACGGTTAAGCATCAGTGTGAACCACTGTTGTATTACTGTCCATGATGATGATGATACGGTCACCTAATGTTGTCATCTGACTTTCAGGGTGGACCATCATTAGCTGATCACCTAGAGGTCAGTTTCGCTGAGCGACACACATGCGACACACCTGCTCAACATTGCAGTTATCGTAGCGTCTTGCTAACAATCCGGGTGTGAGCATAGTCAAGTGGTTAAGCGAAAAATAATTGGAATTTAACTTTGCATTTTCTCCACCTGTATCGCGCCACGAAGAGCTGAACTGCCTGATATGCTTTAAGGGAAGATTTTAGGGTTTCAAACAGATGGGCCTACGTATATTAGTAATTGCTATAAGATTCCGGGCTCTAGGATACTGTTGGACCCTACTTGTGTAGGCCACAGGTAATTGTAGGCGAAACGTAGCGGACAGTAAACAGTCATAAAAAGGCAGGCAGAACCACAAATATTGCAATTATCTTCCAATGTACCTGGACGAGCTTTTGAGGTCCAAGAAGTAACAAGAAAGAACCTGAAGCCGGACTAGGATTACTGTGGGGTGAGATTATAAAAGAAAATGAATACACCTATTCCGTAGAATTAGCGGCAGACACGGTATGTCACAGTATGGGCTGAAATTCACGAATCCTGAACAAATCCATGGCGATTCGTTTGTCTCAGCATCTAGAAGAATTTAATTTGAATGAGCCTGATTCATACAACCGAGCTAATATAATATTCGGACGAATGGGTTGTGCTTCAGTGGACTTAGTACGGTACAGTTCTCGTGAACATAGGAGGACCAGTCCCGTCTTTAAACCGAGCAAGCTAGCCACACTAATTGATAACAAAGACGCCGATTTTTATATTCAAAAGGTAGAACACCTTATGTTCCTCTCATTTTTGGGTATAAAAGAGACTGCACCTTTCTAGCAGGATAGCACTTCACAATCGAACACAACATATCAAGAGAGCATACGAGCTCCTTCGAGGGATGCTTAGTAGCATCTTGTTGAACTTTGAAACCTTTCTGTCTACAGAACGAGCGGCTCAGTTCTTTGTGAAGCAAGCCAAAGTGATAGTTATTAGTTGCCTACAAATATGACAGTAAATTCATACCCACAACAATAATAAGGCGGTCAGACGACTAAAATATCGAATAAGTGTGTCGCACATGGGTTGCTTGAAGCATCTGGCACCTATACGATCAGTTAATGATGCTCCCGGATTTCTATTTGAACATACTACAATTTAGGGTAGTCGTGTAATATCGTCGAGGCTATTTTGATGCCTTATGTGTATAGTTAATTTCCGCGAAAGTCTTACATACAGAATTATATCCACAGTATATGTTCACAGTACTGAAAAACAGTTGTAAGCCTGTTATTAAACAAAACGTTGCTAGTAGACAAGATTGGCATATACTAATGTAGCTGGGTGTATTACTCCCGCGTTGAACCTATGCGTTACTTAAGGTATAGTGGAACTGTGGTCTATAATGCTTCAGAAGTTACAAAAAACGAAGCAGTTGAGTCGCCTACATTTGGTTTCAGAACTTCAGAAAGAAAACCATCTCTGAACTAGCAAAACTGCATGCTTCGGTATAGCCGTATACCAAACGGCGAAACCATTATTTAAAACTTTTGACGAAATGGTCGATTCTACTCTCCTCCTCATAAGACTTAAAAAGTTACACAAAGTCATAGGTCATAACACTCTCCTGGTGGAATGTATCTCGCTCTTTACTTGTATGGAAGTGACCCAAAACAGGTAGCAGGAAAGATTCTGCGGGACAGTAGATTCTGGTGATCTCGGAATGATTCTTTTTCCGATAATAAGTTGACCTATAATAAGCATGTATCATTTAGATAGTTCACAAATCACATGCAGATTATATCAAAGAGTCCAAGTAAGGAGCATTGCACATCTTTAACGTGTACAGTGTTGTTGTAGGATATACTTGGTTAAAAGCCTGGGTTAAACGCTGTATAAGCTTGATAACTTCATTTGCCCAGCTAGTAATATAATTCACGTTGATAATCGACAGAACTGTTTTGCCCGTTGATGAGAACGCTTTCAATCGCAACAACGTGTAGCATGTAGTAATTTACCGTCAGCCTTAATATTGTTGAATACGCTGTATACTATTTTTCATTTACTGCCAGCAGCAACGGTAACCTCAACTATGATGAATGTGTTACTTAACGCTGAAAACCTGCTCAGATGCAGTCAGAAAATACTAATAACCAAATATTAAAAAATTGGCTGGTATTTTTTCTATAACAGAACAACTGCACAAAACACGTTTGGTAAAACCAGTAAACTCACAGACATGTTGTGAACCTTCGTGAGCAACTGCATTCCTCCAATTTCCGGCTCATAGGAGCGGACAAGCTTCCCAGTGATATTGTTTATGGACCGAATCACGGTTTTAAAGTTGGATATCTATACATGTAAAAAGACCAAATTATGCGATGAGAAAGGCCAAGTAAAATGTTCGCATAATGTAGCTATCTTTTTCGGGTAATTCAGTTACCAAAGAAAGTCACCTGCATACGAAAACACACAGTAGTTTCAGGCTACCAATTCAAACGATGCAACCAAAACTAACCATGAGAGTCCTGATTACTCTGATGTTATTTATGAATTCAAGGTTAATTAAGAGAGCCGTCAGCAAGTGAAAAACGTAATGTGATTGATACAGCACTGTTACACATCGCCAAGCCAATTGTCTTGTTTAGTGACTTTCATGAAAGCACTTGTATTTCAGAAAAATCTAACAGTAACCGCAGCTCTTGGTTTTCTGCTCCCACTGCGTTGAGGTTATCAGTGGGCTCCAGCGAGTTAATTACTTGCCGTTCGCTCAAATTAGTGGCAGTTTATAGCGGTTATTTCGATCGAGTAACCAAAGTTGAATACAACCCATCTGAGAACGATAGATGGGTGCAGCTTTGTGAATTGTGGCACAGTATCCGTAAGCACGATGCACCGAACAAGCGAGGCTTATTTCTCAATGTCGAAGGGCGTGGCATGTATTCCATGTAGCACCTGATCTTCTCGGAAATGTCAGCCAATATTCCGCCCGACGAACTGAGATAGTTGTTTGTGCTGATTTCCGGACCACCAAGCAGGTCGAGAGTTCATTCTGCAGTTGCAAAAGCAAGCAGAAGGAACTGTACGGCCATCTTATTTCAGAGATCGGTAGCGGAACTCCCTAACGGAAAACGTCTGACAAGAAAGATTTGACGTTTTGGGGGGCACGAAAGGTATGCCAGCAACATGATGACATAGCTGCAATCACAGAAGCCTCAACAGTTCAAAACAGCGATTAATCATAGAGCTATGAATCAGTATATGCTCTGCTCCGACATTCACTTCCGGTCAACTTCTGTTTGCTCAATGGTATCTGCCACGGTTACTGATGTAAGGGCGACACCAGGAAATTCCGCGGAAAAACCAAAGTGCTATTCCTCAAAGTTGAACTGGATACCTCATAACGATTTTATCAGTCTCGATTACACATGTCAGACTACGGGAACTAACCACCAATTATTACGCAAGTGGTTCAAGTTCAAAAGTGACCTGGCGTAGAGAAATAAAGTCGTTCACGAAGGAGTTGGATACTGTAGGTCGGGTTCGTCTTTCGGGCTGGAGTCCTTGCGACTCACAGAGTCGGTGGCTTGAAACGTTACGTGAGATGGCGGCTAACCGAGCTCAGTAGCGTGAATGTTGTCGTTGTTTGGTCGAGTTGTCTGTGAAGTGAGTAGACCTGATGACGCGGGGCAGTTAAAGCCGCAAGGAAGCTGCCTTCCTGATTACGCCTTACTTTCACTTACAGCTCGGTTGTTTGTTTGCAAGGTGTAGACGCCTTGATGTTTTATGTTTGAATGTAGACGTAGCTATTTTTTTAGTGGTTAGGTCCCTTCCCCTTCCCTCTTTTTCTTCTCTCTTTCTGTGCAGGGTTTGCTCTCATTCTTCGTGGTTATTTGGCAGTTAAGCATAAGTGTGAACCACTGAGTTATTGCTGTCTATGATGATGATAATGATGATGACACGCAGACACGAGAGCAGTAAGCACATTTTGCCGGAGAATGTGCTCGATTCCACATGTTCGAGTGCTGTCCTGAAATCAGTCAATCCGACCGCCGGTCATTTTATTTAGTGAGACTATCTCTCTGGTCTATGTGAACAAACGAACCTTTTTTCTGTTGAGATTCCCGTTTCCTTAAAACGTCCTCTTATCCTAGATGTGGAGGTGACGCAAGCATTTTAACAACCAGAATCACCACATGCGATAAGCGAAGCACACCCTGATAAAACACCACTCCATAAATTGATTGTCAAACGCTCCACCGTCCGTCACCCACTTGGATGACGACGCAGCCCGCAAAACTACGGGTTGAGGATGAGTTATTCTTCACAAACGTGTTGCCATACGGTCAGCGGGACGGAGTACTTAAGACGGCTACCGACCAGCTCCGAACAGCTGCTTTCAAAGTACCAAGGACGCCTAAGTTCCATCATAGGATGTCTACAGTATCACTACAGATTTATCGTGAGTTTAACAACGAGTGCCCGGTCAGTGTTCTTCTATCACTAATTCGGCGTGTGGGAATTGACGGATCAATGTACTGCTGTCATCATCGTCATCATCAAAATCAAGAACGTCAAAACATCAGTCATTCACACTGATGCCTAACTACCAGACAACCATAAAAAGAGCAAACCCCGTAGAAGAAGAGAAGAAAAAAAGAAGGAGAGAGGAGAGGACGTAACTGCTTAAGATAGCTACGTATATATTCAAACATTCAACATCGAACATTCGAAAATTCAACACCTTGAAAACAAACAACCGAGCTGTAGGTGAAAGTAAGGCGTCATCAGAAAGACAACTTCCTCACGGCTTTCACTGCCCCGCGTCATCTAATGCACCCACTTCACTGACAACTCAGACAAACAACGACAACATTCATACCACTGAGCTCGGTTAGCCATCATCTCATCTAACATCACCAGCCACCGACTCTGTGAGTCGTGAGGGCCCCAGCAGGGAAACGAACCCGACCTACAGTAGCCAACCTCTTCGTAAACAATTTCATTTCTCTAAGCCATGTTAACACCTGTCCACATCGCACTTCACGCCAGTCGGCCGCAGCATCGGTAACCAGTGCTCGTTGTGGCAGACGATTAGCTGGCATGTTTAGTACATGACCCAACCATCTACGTCTGTGCAAATATAATGATTGAACAAAAGAACTCGTTTGACATACAGGACCAAATACCCACCTCCGGACCTCCTCGTTGCTTACTCGTTGGTGTCACCCGATGCAAGCAATGAAACGCAGACATCGGTGGTCAGATACCTGCCTTATAATCCAAGTGTACCAGCCCAAAAATTGACGCCTGTGTAGTTGGAATAACAGCTATGCTGGAACAGGATGGACATACGGTCTTCGTCATCTTTGCTTTGCTCAGTGCAGCCCACAGACGCCGAAAAAACGTTGACTTTCTTTTTGGCAGTTCGACGACCACAAATTATGGTCAGTCTCAATGGGTTAATTGCAAAATCTAGGGTTGCCATTGTTCAGCCATGAAGCAACTCCACGGCCACCCCCAATCGCAACTTCTCGCATTGACTAAACAAGATGAACTCACATGCTGACTTCCCACAACAGCATTCTCCATTTGCTGAGACAAAACAGTGCAGTCTTAGCTCATAAATGGCCCTTGTTTCAAAGTAAAACTGGAACAGAAAGCAAAACAGTGGTATTTTCAGTGATCTCGGTTCTCTCCAATGCCTGGCAATCTCAAACAGAGAAGTGTCCTCAGATTTCCCTATGCAGAAAGAGTTTTCTGTCTAAGTTGAAGAGGTGTTGTTCCACGAATATCACTCGATCATACCCACACAAAGCGCAAGACTATTTAGGGGGATCAGTACAAAAATCAATTGAGTGCTGTGAAAATCAGGCCACTGGCCAGATAGAATTGCTAATGACATAGATCAACGCGGATATCCAGGTAACGTCCAAGAACTGCAACGCATTTCTCCATAAGATCAAGACGAGACCAAAAATGTGGACCTCTTAGTCTGAAAGCTATATACGTTGTCAGCATGTACACACTGAATTCCGCGGTCCTCTTTTGAATCGTTGCTACGCTGTAGTGCAATTCGACTTTTGGGCAGAATGGCCGGAGAATATTCCGGCGAACACACCGGTCGCGTCTTTCGCAATCTAGTTGCTGAGGAAACGAGTCAGCCCCGAATTTATTTGGGAGGTACTCAACAGAAGTGATGGATAGCAGTTTCGGATCACGCAGACAGAGTTTCTAATCGACATCCTTAGTCGACGGCACATCCGGACGGCATCCAACCAATCCCACTAAGAATGTGTTACTAAGTATAACGATATCTGCGTATTCCAAAACAGTGTCGAAGCTTGAAGCGTTTCTGGACAACCTTCTACTCAACTAGCAGAATGCAGTGCGTGTCAACACTAAAGCAAGTCCGCCCAGTTTGTTTAAATCACGGTGTCCGAGGTCGTATTTAGGTCGCATTGACTCGAGAGATGTAACGTACTCGTGGACAACGATCTTCGTCTGGCTGGTGGACTCATCACAACAATTCCACCGTATCTCTGCATCACCTTCAGGACGACATTGGATAGCAGTACAACAATGGAGGTATCAGACGAGGTTGCCCGATAAGATGGCTAAGTGAAGTATTTGAAGGACCTCAAATGAAATTTTTTTAATCTCAGTTTGAAGACCAGCAATACAAGTGAGCCAGATTGAAGTGGCTCTCTTGAGAGAGATGCGCGATACATCACGCAACCAAGAGAGCCGTTTGTAGACCACAACACGCTATAATTCTGACAAATCACAACCACAAACACGCATGCGTGCCCCGGTCACCCTGATGCTACTGGTCCAACAGATGTCAATCAGGAGAGCTATTCGAGACCCAAACACCTGTAAACTGTGATGTGTTTCGTAGAACACTGATTCATATCGCCTGCCCAACTGCTTTGCCCATTGCCACCTACAAAGGTACTTGACATTTTTTTCTACCCCATTAAAACTGCTTTATCAATTGCTTTTGGTTCGAGGTGTTAGAACACCACTTCCGCTTGTAAGAAATACGCAAATTAAGCACAATTAGATAAACTATCTTAGACTTATCTCAACCGCATTAGTTGGATGGACACGTTCCGGCAAGTCGATGTAGCTAAAGGCTGAAGAATAGTGAAACTAACATTAACATAGGCCAGTCTCTACACGTATCTGTGCAATTTTTATATAGAGCCTGTTGTTTTAATGTCAGCACAGTGGTTTACATCCTGTCTACCTCAAATGCCCTCGAACTCGTAGCCGGTTCACCTGATTGAAAAAGTCATTAGAACAAGAGGTGAAGTGTTATTGGTCAATATTGATTACTGATCTACAGCAAGATGTTCATAAACGAGATCGTCTCAAACACTCATGACGCCCTGATTAATATCAATTGTCAACTAGGGCTGTAACATTTGTTCTGAGTGCTATAGTGTCCTCAAGTAAAACACGATGTGTTTACTGATCGGAACCAATAGATTAATTGTTAGTTCGTTTCATTTACCACTTGGACAACTTGAGCACAAATTACAAACGATTGTAGGTAAACATGGAAGTAAATGGGTTTGATCAGACATGATTTGAGGGTAGTAATAAAGATGATAAATCAAACACCACTCGTGCACGGATGTTGGTACCGAGGTGGTGAAGCATCCAGAATAAATACGAGAGTTCTTAAAGAGAGGACAGACTACGAAATGCTGTTTCCCTCATACAACGTTGGCATTAACATCCGCTTCGCTCTGAAATTAATATTATATGCAAGTGAGTAGGTTGTGTCGTTAAAGTAGATACTACCAGAGTAAGTTAAGTAAAAAAAAACATTTGCACACTTCAATCACAGCAGTTGGTGACTTCACCAAGACCTCGTGTTCATTGGCTGCAACTCTAAAGAACCGCTTGAAGTGGGAACTTTTAGCGACCTTCTAGGATAAGGCCAAAGTGATCGGAGTCCAGACCAAGAAGAAAAAGATAGTAACCCTGCGGACACACCCCAAGTTTACAATAAAAGCAATTTCATCACACTAGTGGTGTGATACTAGAGAACACTGGGAAGAAATCTCACTATGTACGGAAAACTGATGCGGAAAGGTCTCCTCCAAACAGATATTGCATATAGGGTAAAAGTGGGTTTCTTACGTTTTGGTAGAGCATATGAACAAATGCCAAATAATTCCTCTGATTCTGAATACGGTAAACACCATCCTGGACTGAACTACAAGTTTGTGACGAATTGCTAAGTATTCCGAAAGTTAATTGACACAGTAGGGAATGTCAGAGTGCTGTCCTCCTTGATTCATGGTTGCACTGGCCATCGACAAAATGCAGAAGAAAGAGTACTCACAGAGTTGCATCTTGTTGTGGGTAATTAATAGGTGACTTGAATCCGGTCAACAGCAATTCAACCAGTTTGAGCTAGTCGACTCAGCAGTAGACGACAGAAATAGTACGTCCAAACAGCAAGTTTTTTGACAGTCCCTCAGAAACCTTTAAGGATAAGGTTATTAAAAACTTATTAAACTTAAAGTCTGGAGCTTCTCTTTTCGGATTTATCCAAAGAGAATCGTCAGAAGTCTTTGCCGAGTTTAGTATGGCAGACCAAAGTGGGCTTCTAGTGACTGGTGCTTACCGAGTCAGTCCAATCTTCAAAAATGGTGCCAGAACATTGTGTGACAACCACGAAGGCATTAGCCTTATATTTATCACATTCAATGTACTCATAGGGATAATAATGTGTTAACTTACCAAACACGGGGCAGTAACAAAAACACTATTTTGATACTAAAGACTGCCTTTGACCTAGTTGCTCAACATACTCCCTGAAACTGTGTTCATTGTAAAGAAATCCGGTAAAATAAGCCACTACTTCGAAATCGCTGTATGTCCACCTTTAGTGCAAAGTGTATATTTATTGGCAGCCATCTCAAGCATGTTCCACTTCACGTTGTGTTCGACATCAATGTCTAATCTCTTCCCCACTAATCAACCAGGTGATAGAAGGTATTCTCCAAGAAATGCTCGGAGTTCCCGAACATTTCAAAATGGAACATCTGAGAAGCAATAAGCTGACCTATATCGAATATGTGAACGATGTTGACTCCACTTATTTTTTCTGCAGACCACATGGAGACAATTTTGCAGCGGTTAAATAGCTTGACTGATTTGCGTGGTATGCACTTTGCATCTTCAAATTATAAAACACCGCTATCCGACTGGAGCGGCAAGGGCCCCATCCTTGCAGTTGAAGACGTGGTGATTAAGACAGTTGAATGTCTCATTCACCTGGGTGATACCACTCCATCACTTTGTACTATTGTTGACGAGGTTTCTGCGAAGATGTCAAAGGCAAGACACGTTTGCCGGTCTTTTATTTATGGTCTCGTAAACACGTTCGTGGAAGGTATATACAACGGATGTTTGTACTCACTTTTCGTTCATTTATCAAACAGCTAGTGTATTTTTGTGAAATGTGTGTATAGGATATTAACCGGCCAGCCGCTATCAAGTGGGTTGCTTGTGGGGAAAAACTTGAACGTCCACCAGAGAGGATTTCGGATATCTTCAATTTCCTGTCTGATAACACAGGTATGTTGATGGAACTACCGATGCATAGCACAGTGTACAGTGTAGCTGCCGACTATTGCGATAGGCTGCGTGACGTCCAAGCTACGATCTGAGCACGCGCTATGAAAACCTTGAACATCCCGGTGAGCAAGGCTAACAGGTGATGATTGCTAATTTAGGGGCTGTGTACCCATCAACATCGTTAGCTGCAAACACTCTTATAGATGACAACGTAGCATTGAGTGGACTCCATGAAACTTTTAACTCTCTCCTCATGAATTTATATTGTTTTTGTCTGGTTTCCCCCCCATACATTTGTGACTTATAAAATATTAGTTCATGTAGTACTCTGAGGATTGGCGGTCGCCTGAGCCACGGTACCTATGGGTACTAATCAAAGCTAAAACTGTATGTGTGTATATAACACTACATAAGTCGAAACTGATTGTTGAACGTTCTACATCTAATGATAAGCTCCACTTAATCATGACACCACATAAAGATTCGTCATAACCAGAAGCTGTCCATGAGATGACGGATAACAGAACGCTCAGTTAGCAATACATTAGTGCTGTAACGACCAAAAATAGATGGTTTCAAGTGTAATTTAGCTCCACGTAGATTTATCGTTAGATAATGAAGCCATGAAGGTTTTTGACCGGTTTGTATACCTGGGATGCTGCATCAGCGGCGGCGGCGGTAGAGGTGTAGGAAATGAAATAGAAGCACATATATATGGCTAGGGCGGTGTTCGCTAATCTGAGGCATCTCTGAAGACAGTGAAGTATCTTTCTGATGCTAAAAGGTCCCGTGTATAAAGCGACAGTGAGGGCCGTGTTACTTTACAGCAACAAAACTTGGCTTCACAGGGTAAAGACGTGAACCATCTTCACGTATTTAACCACCGATGTCTGCGTTCAATCACTCGTATCGGGTAGCACTAGCGAGTGAGCAACGAGGAGGTTAGAAAGCGGGTGTACCAAAGATGCTAGCCAGTCGTCTGTCACACCGAGCACTGTTTATCGATGCTGCGGCCGACTGGTGTAAAGTGTGATGTGGACAGATGATGACCTGGCGTATAGAAATGAGATCGTTCATGAAGGGGTTGGCCACTGTTGAGCGGGTTTGTCTTCCGGGCTAGGGCCATCGTGACTCACAAAGTCGGTGGCTTGAGTTGTCAGGTGAGATGGTGGTTAATCCAGCTCAGTGGTGTGAACGTTGTCGTTGCTTACCCCAGTTGTCTGTGATGCGGCGCAGTGAAAGCCGTGAGGAAGCTGTTTTGGTGATGACGCCTTACTTTCACCTATAGCTCGGTTGTTTGTTTGCAAGTTGTAAGCACCTTGATGTTGAATGTTAGAATAGATGTAACTATTTTTAGTAGTCAGGTCCCCTCCCGTTTCCGTTCTCTTTATTCCCCTCTCCTATACATAGTTTGTTTCTTTTCTCTCCGCGGTTGCGTGACAGTTAAGCATCAGTGTGAACCACTGTTGTGTTGCTGTATATGATGAGGGTGATGACTGATGTCTAGTGTCCGTTACGTTCCCCATCTTTTACAAATCTGTTGCTATTATCTTTGCGTCTTTCTACTAGTACAAATCCCACACTTTGAAATGTACTATTGCGTTCGTTTCATTAGCTGATTGGTTCATGCATGAATGGAAGTTGAGCTACTTGTAGCTCATTCTCTGTCCAACTTTGTATTCTGATCATCACATGTCACACTAAGAATGGAGTGTTCGACGCTGATTAGACAAACTCTAATATTTTCACCGTACCTCTCCCTGTCGTTAGCCTATTTGGCAATCACTTCGCGTACATAACTGAAAAGAATAGGCAAAATATAGCTCGGTCACAAACTACGTTACAGTGTTGGTGTCTCTATGATAGTTATCAAACAAATTAAAACCATTAGGTAATCATGTCATAATTGTGCAAAGCAAATAAATGCTATAAATACTACACCTACATAAACAGATGCGACAAAAACAATAAGCCTGTTTCCAATATTCCATTAAATGGTCCCTAAACACGTGATAATTACCTGCCGAAACCTCCCACCATATATTCATATCACACTAGAGAGTAGTTTCACACGTCTGGAAGATACAACCAACACCAACCTGATGAGCCAAGTCATCGTGACTATGAATTAGCGATTGTTGCGCACCCTGATATTCGTCATTCATCTTTTCCCGGTGAGTATACAATTCGGACAGTTCAGAGTTTTTTCCGAACAGGAGTATTCTGTGGGCCTCGACCAAATGCTTCAAGTCGGACTGTGCAATCCGAACCTTGTAATAAAGAACAAACAGACCAATTACTGATTACCGGTAAATAACATACCGAGATTTGGTAGGAAACATTCGCATTCATTTTTATCTGTAGTACATTTTTTCAAGAAGATGAAAATCTGCAGGTCGCTGCTAATTAGATTTCATTACAACGAGATTAATGAAACATCTGTTTTTCTTCTATTCGTGTTTTTCCCGACGGAGCATGATTGGACATCCGCTCTCACAGGTGGGCAATATGCGTACAAAGATGTAAGCTAATTTGATGTTATTGTGTGAGAAAAATACCAGCTGACAACGTCATTCGTTCGAAGTCAATAAATGGAAGTTAAGCATAACTGACTTTATGTCAGCTGTTGACGACATTGTATGGTCCGGCAGAAGACCGGTCGATCAGAAAACCGGATTCGAAGTATGTAACGGCCATACTAAAGCTTATCACAGAAGTTTAAACCTTAAAACTTGATTGTTAATTTTTATACTGTTCCTTTACTCAGTTTTCACAACCACTCTTCTCATTTTCGTAGGATAGTAACAGAAACGTGGGTCAAACAGCCAGAAAATGTGGATATCAATTAAAGCATTTTATTAGTTTATGCTACCTTCCCCTAAAAGTAGTCAAATAACCTGGATCGAAAACGTCAACTTCGAAAATCCCCAGTAGAAAAAATTCGCAGGATAATTAAATCGACAGATTTTTTCATCGTATCCATATGGACTGTCAACCTCCTCATATATCGATTGTTCGACGGTGGTACTTCACAGCCGAATATGCAAATACTTATAATCAGAAGATCTGTAGTAATTATATTACATTAAAGCATATCACATCGTAACATATCATATTATACTTATGAAGATCTTCGTAATGAATAGGCGAAAATTGAAATAATCTGAATGGGTTCAAACGAAGGTTCTTGATTCCATTGATTATGTTGTCCGTCTAGTTTTATGTTGGTTTGGCATGACATATTCGAGCCTGCTGAAAAACCCTTCAAGACGACCGGATGTTGTACGACAGGCAGTTTCGTTGTGAGTAGTATACTACTCACAAGTAGCATGTTACCCACAGGAGACATTCAGGAACAAAAGAGCAAGCTGCGAACGCCAGGAAGACGAAGAACAAGAAGAGACTATCGAAATAGTGTGTACGCGCTACGGCAGAAGTTCTACCAGGGCGAATGACAATGACTTATGTGAATGCGTGTCTAACGCGCAAATGAATGTACGCGTTTGTGGTTTGATTTTTGACATGACCTATACGGGCGTTTGCGTAATAAACGAATTCTCAGGTCAAGCGTCTTTTGTGGTCAGGACATGAGCTTCTCTTCATTGTACGTTAACTGTTTTGACTAAATTTCTCCTGACGCTGAAAGTTGCTTGGAAGCTGCCTTCTGCCAATTCGCCACGTAATTAAAACATCAATCGTGAGTGCCTATCATTTGTAGTGTAAACCACTGCTTACATGAAATCATGGCTAGTCAATCGTTTGCTTGTTCCAAGCCAGGAGACCCAGCAATAGTCATGAAAAGTCGGTCGATTCTGATTTCGAAAATCTGGTGTCTCCGACTCACGTCCAAATCACATGAAAAATATCGACTGGAAAACATCACTAAGATACAGCTTGTCAGTTAAGAGAGCCTTATTGTAGCGAAAAATTGTCCAATAAGGCACAATATTGCCCAACGCGCTAGTTACCATGCTACGTGCGCGCTCGCGTTTATGAGCCAGACGTCCAGTCCACAAAACGCCCCGGTTTCCGTTCACACGTCGTGTGTACGTCTGCCCGGTTATGTGTGTGATCGGCGCATTCTATTGGGGGGTTTTCCGCCTTCCGTTCTTTGTCCGTTGGTCCGATTTCATTGAGCGATGATTCATCTGATCGCTCGCGCTGTACCCGATCCGCTCTCTGTGGGCTTTTGGACGTACCTCCCTGCGTTGAGGTATTCCGCCGAGTGCTATAATACTCACACCTCCGGCCTGATAATCCATCATATGATAATCAACTGATAGCGTACAGTGACACGGTGATCCTAAAGCGCAGTTCTAAGGGAAATGGTTAAAACCACTGTTTTAACAAATTACTCGATAATAAACTAGCAAACGATGGACAAGTGGGTAGTAGTGATAGCTTGCTGAAACAACTGATGAATCTAACTTATCAAGGATAAATGCAGATATATGAAGTTATGGGTCCACAACTTGGAAAATGACAAGTCACCAACATCAGGGTACAATTATTTTTCTCACTACAGGCAGTCATTTTAAACATAAAGTTTTGCTCGAAAACGTATGGTTTTCGTTTATGCATTGCTCGCACTGTCATGCGATTCAGCACGGTATCAATTAGGCAGTGAGTACTACAATCAACCATTTGGGATAATTCAAGATCACGCATAAGTAGTTAATACTGAGTTACGTGCGAACACTTGTTTGCATCAGTAGTTGTCTAACGGTGCGTTACATGTTCCGTGGAAAATTGAACTGGGAAGTTATCGAACAGGGATATCAAACAACCAAACCATATACGAACAAAAAAGGAGAGTTATCACACACTCCTGATACTGTATACATGCAATTTGAGAGAGAATGCACAAATTAAACGTGTTCACTACTCGAAAGAATGAAGGGTGGGGCAGCCACCAATAGGTGGTTGAAACTGCAGTTTTTCGGTATCATACAGTCACCAAGACAGTTAATGTCGATATTGTGCAGACCGGGAAAGCTTCACAGATTCAGCACTTCACTATCTAAGTTACTCGACATGATATTAAACGCAGCTTGCAAGCATATATTTTTATTCGGTACTTTGTGATCCTACGGTTGATCATTGACAGAGGCATTCATTCAACTAAGAGTAGACATTCCTACACAAAAATGCTCTCAGAGCACCGACTCTTTCAGGCGTTAAATGTTGACGGCAATTTGCACACAGCTATCTTGCTGACGCCCACAGGGTTTGATTCAACCGTAAACGAAAAACAAATCGCTGCAGACAATAAATATTGATGGAACTTGTTGCATGCATAAAAACCAATGAATAATGCGAAAAGCGACGTCGTATTCCAAAGTGAATATGTCTTTAGTGGGCAATAACAGTGGGATTTAAATAAAACGATTTCAACGTTTAGGATTTCTATTATATCTAAAATATGAATACGATGACAACTACTTCCGGTGATAACATGCACCTGGTTCAAAACTTTCAGTCCCACATACTGTAGTAGAGAGGTAAAGAATACAACTGACCGTGTGTACATTACATGCCGCGTGATTGGAGATCGTAAGATGCACATGGTGCTCTGTAGCGGTCGCACATGGTTTACCGTAAGCAAGTGGCTGATCAGAAGTCAGCCGATGCACACGAGCAAAACTACTAGGAAAGGAGGAGAGTTTCGTTGGTCATAAACATGGTCATATTACTTAGTTAAGAAATGACGAGTGTGCCACACTGGTCCAATGTAATAATTAGTCTATAAATTCCCAGGTGGGTACAGGTTTATAACCGCAACGTCAATCTGCAACCACATTGCGCGGAAGAGGTTTTGAATTGGGTTTGAGGTAAGTAGGTAACCCGTGTAAATGAAAAACGTTAAATTCTCACTACCTCAGATGCAGTTACACTGTGCTTGGCTTGAATAAACTGAACTGGAACAGATAAACGAAAATAAGTGTTTGTCACTGAAAAACTGGAATTGTCTTGATGAATACTGCAAAAACACCCAAAGACAGGTTATGTACATTCGCTAACACAAAGAACCTAACAGAATTGAATGTCAACAAACTGTTATTTTCGATGAGGAAAACGAACTGCAGATATCCACCACAAAGGCCAGGTTCACCAGAGATGATGTACGAAATTCCCCTGACGGAAACGCGCTCATTAACAAACAGAAGACAATCATTCAAAACGTTGTTTCCGTACAAAAGAAACCCTCAGGGATAAACACCGTCCCTCAATACAGACTTCCACGAGGTACGAGGTTTTCTCCATTATGTAGCTTCATTGAATGGACTAGCCCACTAGAACGTTTTATGAAACTGAGATGAGCTCAGTCCCCCCAGAATGAAACAGCACAGCAATATTGCTGAACCCGAAGAGAACAGTTTACGTGAAGGGAAAAGAGGAAATCGCAACGGTATCGTTGAGAAACCTTTAGATGTCATTGATCAAGTCTAAATCTGTTTTATACTTGACCAGTATACTTGACGGCAGTCAAGTATATCAGATGGATGTTTGAGAACATGGGCGATGCTCTTCACACATGTTTTCACATACACGTGACTGCGTGAGAGATATCAGATAGTCCACTTTAGATTCTGTTCACCTAGATATATCAGTCCGCGAGGTGCACCTTCAATACTAACTAAAGTCCTTCCTGTAGAAAACCGAGAAGAAGCTAACCAGGCTTGACCAACTTGTCAAGCTATTATGTATTACCCTTCTTGAACTAGTTCCTATCCAGAAGTAATGGGTGTTTTTAATGCTGTCCTGCTAGTCGATAACTGAAAAATACTGTGTAGCGAACAAGCTCGTTTTCAGTTATTCCTCATCAGGCTAAATACATCACATTCATATCACATTTTACAGGGGAATCATGAAGGGGGTAAACATGGAACGGGTGGTTAATGAGGTCAGTCAATTCAGTGTCACACTACATCAAGAACCCACTTGAACAGTAGTTCTAGACAGGCTAACAGGGTGACGGGATGGCCAAGGCAGATCAAAAGTCTAAACAAGACGTTTCTGGACGCACAGGGGTGGGTTAAACAGGCGAATTCCAATAGCTTCTGCTGTGGACAGAATCCTATGCCTCACCGCCCTCGACTGGGTGACCTTAACTCGGTAGATTGGGCGAAATGCATCCGTCACATTAACATAATGATTGGAATCCACCAGGTGCGCTAGTATGGCGCTGTTGACAGATTTCGTTATTTCACTGTTGAGCCAAGCTGGGTAGTGTTGCAGGACCCGTTCAGATAGGCGTCTGGTCGTGCGGCCAACATAACTGGTTCCACAGGAACAAGTGAATAAGGATACACAAAACGAGGCTGCAGAAACAGGTACTTTATCTTATAGGCGTGGGCATAGAATCGGATTGGACGTAAAGTGGACATGCAACTTAGCGGCGTAAAATGTCGCATTAATTGTATTCGTGAGCCTATGTGTGATAATTTCGGGTAACGTATCGCCCTTGAAAGATAATCCGATGTGTACGGTTTTCTTTTCTACTAGATGCAGCTGGCCTCTCTCACCCCGCTGTTGCATGGCTCTGTCTATGAATCTTTTCGGGTATCCATTTTGCATGAATATCGTACGTATGAACGCCAATTCTTCAGTAATTGTATCGTCTGTGCAAATCCTTATGGCTCTGCCCTTCAAACAGTTAATTAGGTTCCTTTTTAAGGCGAGCGGTACGAAACTACTGAAGTGAATATACTGGCCATTCCAAGTATCCTTTCTGTGTATCGCGCGCTGAATTGAGCCATCATTGCGGCGACATAAACGCACATCCAAAAAACCCAATTGGTTATTCATTTCTGTCTCTAACGTAAATGTTAAATTTCGGTGTGCGGAATTAAATGTGGCTACGAAGTCAGTCGGATTTTTACTAGTATCGAGGACACAAAAGATGTCGTCAACATACCTCTTATAAAAATGGCATTGACTTACTGCTAAACTCAGTTGTTCGTTTTCCAATTTCGCCATGAAAATATCGGCAAACAGTGGTCCCAACGGTGATCCCATTGCAACACCGTCTTTTTGCCGATAAATTCCTTCATTGAACTTAAACTGTACGTTGTATGTGCACAGATAGAGTAATTGTTTGAGTTCGATCGACGGTATCCGAATATCCATGTCACTATGCTCGATATAATCACATAGGTAATCTATCGTCTCTTGTATTGGAACGTTGGTAAACAAGGACGCGACGTCAAGAGAAAACATTGATTGCCCCGTTAAATTGGTATCTTCAATTGCATTCACAAAATCAAAGGAATCGCGTACGCTGTGCCTTGAAAGTTTCCGCCTTACGGGATCAAGTATCTATGACAACCACTTAGCCAGTGAGTGGTATGGAGAGTTCCACATGTCCAAAATTGGTCTTAGTGGTACCCCAACTTTATGAATTTTAGGTAGCCGGTAAAGCCTCGGAATTGTGGTTCCGATGGGGCAAATTCTTTCAAATGTCGCTGAATGAATAATTCCTCTTTGTTTAAAACATCGTAGGAATTTCGATATTGCTTTCTCAATCTGAGGGGTTTTATCTTTTTCATTCTCCATTTTCTGAAATTTGGTCTGATCCTGTAATATGGTGCACATTTTGTTAATATAATCTGCTTTGTTAAGTAACACAATACCAACACTTTTATGGGGCTTAGATATTAAAATGTTCTCATTTCTTCTCAAGTTCTTCACTGCCGCGAGATGTTCTCTTGTGAGAAGTTGTTTTGAGGCCGGACTACAACGTAAGAACTGATAACAAGTATTCACTAGCGTAGATTTTAGTTGTTCTGTATTTAGTCGATAATTGTTGGGTTCGAATCGTCACCAGTTCGCGCTTGTGCGTATCTAGATAGTATATCAATAGCTAGCCCGCGTGCAAGAACACTGTCGCATTACAGTAAGTACTAAATGACGCATTGCCGAGTAGTGCTATTTTTGCTCTTTTGATAGCGTACTCGTCAGCACATGTCCGACACAGGATCGCTGGAAGGCATCCTCTCCTTAAAAAATCAGTAACTTACTATAAATAACCATGAAAAAATCATCAGCGCGCGCCTAGTTTTATGGTTCTCATAAGACAACGTCTTACTGTAATCACACATCCATTTTACAGGGTTCAAACGTTCATCAGAAGAAGATACATCTCTGCTTCCATAGGTTGCTACTGGTTACAGCGGCACTGGATATCCCCTCACTTATCCAATCAGTAATGTTCACCTTTGCCTAACAAAACATCAATTTTTGAAATACGTGGAAGTTTGGTATCAGATGTGTATTGTCACCAATGTGGCTGAAAATATGAAATGCTTCCAAACATATTTTAAAACCAATGTATTCAGGTATTGATCATATACGCGATTACCACTTGGTTTGCTCAACTCTTTTCCAAATACATTACTTCTCTTCATCTAAAAATATCAGATTTATGTGGCACAATTTCAATTTGAATTCAGATTTGTTGGCTTAAGGAACTACCGAAGCTCTAACCGTTTCTTTACTGGTGATTATGTGCTGGTCCAAATATGCCCCAATTCTGTTGATTACCGTCTAAACTGAGACAATTAAGGTCCCGTGCATTTTAATCTACGGAAAAAACACCAAACAATACTTGCATGCTTTAAATGTGGGTGGACTTACCTCTTCAGATTTGGCTTCCATCTCTTTGCGTAAGCTACTGTTTGTCTCGTACAGCGTATTATAACGCATCATCAGACCAGCAATCACGTCGTCTGCCAATTTAATATAGTCTACGGGGAACAATCAAGCAAGAGACGTGCTCAAAATTAGACGTCAAAACCAAATGCATGAAGCAAAATAATAGAGAATGTTTCTTAACGAAAACGTGTTTCTTTTTCATATCTGTTGGAGAAATTCCGAAGAATGGAACGATAACCCACGGTGTCAGCGAATAGTTTCAGTAAAGTTTATTTTTAGTCAAGAGCTAAATATAAAGTGAATACCATCACCCGGGTTTTGGTAACAGTGCATGTGATTCTAATTTTACTGCAGGGTAAAATAAAAATCAATTCCACTGATAGTTTAAAATCTTAACTTTTGAAAGAACGCCGATATAACGAAAAGGTCATTATGTGGAGAGAAAAAACCTTCTGGTCTAGAAATGTCCTGTCACGCAGACTGAGAGTGTACGCCTGATTATAACGAACACACTAACTGTCCCCACGCGTAAACTTGCTATAACATCATCAGAGTTGAATATTTCGTGCGACGTGCGTCTGGTTATCGGACAGTTGGATTCGAAAGAACGCGAGGTGGTTTATGACGGACAACTCGCATTAACCGGACAAACATGCACTGTATAACAATTTTATGGAGAAAGGTTAAACAACATAAGCAACACTGGCGATCGAATAACAGACGATCCAATTGGTTATGGAAAGCGAGCAACTGGGATCATCGGTTTACGTTAGCAGTACGGAAAGTAGGGCGAGATTGTCAAATTGAGTTCAATGAGCACAGTACTCTGGTCGTATCGTGGTGATGCAAACTGACCTACTGAGCTCCATCTATTTCTTCTGTTGTCGGTCGGTGTCAATATAATCGATTTATCAGGCAATCGAGCGCTGCATGCTAGGGTTCCATTATGACCTTGAAGTTGAAGGACTAACATATCTTAATGGCCTAACTACCGAACACTCCCGTTAAGCTGACCACTTTATCTGGTACTCAACCCTATTCAAAACCATTCCACTGCAATAAGTTTCCTCATTCTCATTTGAAACAGAAGACCGGTTAACCAAGGAGTTAAACAGGTGCATAAAGTCTGACCGAAAACCATGACTTGACCACAATTAGCTTAGACACTAGCACACAGCGGAAAGTCAAATAGGCGTCGCACCGCGTTAAATCCACTGCATATGTTGGAGAGTCGGCAACCAACACTTGCTACGATTGATATTCCGCAAACCAATAGTCACTGACTGAACCGCGTTTTAAACCAATTATACAAAAGACCCGTTATGCTGATTCACTATTTCTAATTAGGCAGCCTCCTATACAGGCTTCAAACCAGAACATCTTTTAGACCGCTTGGAGGCACTGTTAGATAGGCCCAGCACGGCACATGGTCACAAACCAACCCAAACGTAATATTCACTCTCTGCCTGTTAGTTAGTAAACCCAGAGGACAACTGCATTCCGATTCTACACCAACGTTGAGCCCACTGACCAATAAACCGGAATCATCATCATCATCAGCATAGACAGCAATACATCAGTGGTTCACATCAATACTTAACTGCCACACAACCATGAAGAAGAAACAAACCCTGCTTAGGAAGAGAAAAAAAAAGGGAGAGGGTAGGGGACCTAACCCCTAAAAATAGCTACGTCTACATTCAAACATACAAACATACATACATCAAGGCGCCTACACCTCGCAAACAAACAACCGAGCTGTAAGTGAGAGTAAGGCGTCATCAGCCTCCTCCTCACGGCTTTCACTGCCCCGCGTCATTAAGTGCACTCACTTCACAGACAACTCGGACAAACAACGACAACATTCACGCCACTGAGCTCGGTTAGCCGCCATCTCACCTAAAGTTTCAAGCCACCGACTCTCTGAGTCGCGAGGGCTCCAACCCGGGAGACGAACCCGATCTACCGTGACCAACCCCTTCGTGAACAATTTCATCTGTCTGCGCCAGGTCATCATCTGTCCACCTCACACCTTACGCCAGTCGACCTCAGCGTCGGCAAACAGTGCTGGGTGTGACAGACGACTAGCTGGCATCCTTAATACACGACCTAATC
>JTDE01020854.1:7564-38501 GCA_014338405.1 Paragonimus skrjabini miyazakii | reverse complement strand
TTATGATGATGATGATGATGTGTTGTTATTTATCGGTACCCAGAAGATGACAACGTGTATTCTCGATTCAATGAACAAGCTGAGTTCCAAAATTAGCTTCACCACGAGCAGGATTCACGAGCACGATGAAGCCCTGGCATTTCTGGATATTCTCATAAGGCGCCAGAACAACGGTTGCTTACTGCGGTGCGTCTACCGGAAACACAGTTGGAATGGACAGTACCTGAACTTTCACAGTTTTGTGTCTATTCGGTACAAGCGGGGTCTGGTGAGGACTTTGTTCTATCGCGCAAGAAGAGTCTACTGGTGAAAAACACTGGCCAACAAGATGTCACCGTTGAGAACAAGGCTCAAAGAAAATGGCTATCCATCGGTATTTGTTGAGAAATTCACCAAACAAAATCTGGCTGCCGCGATGTGTTCAACAGCTCCCAACCTAAATGTCTATCTCCGTTTGCCATACAAAGGTGACGACATTGCCATTCTGTTGAAACCCCGTCTCACTGCGGCTATGGGATGCACGTTCTATGCAGCCCAACTCGTAATGCTGTTCAACACCATCGCTGACAACACCGCTATCGCTCAACGCTAAGTCTTACATCACCTATGAATCCTTCTGTGCTTGCCGGGCCACATACACAGGCAGAACGGAGCGGCAGTTACGCAATCCGGTCAACGAACAGTTTGGGTTCGCAAAAGGCTAATGGATAGCACAACACCGGGCTCAAGTCAGAATGTGACAAGCCACAAGGAACCAGCGTCACCGATCGCTCGACATCCTTTGACTTGTCGACCCCAATTGAACCTGAAGGCGTTTCGGATACATTACGCAACAAAAAATCGAAGGCTTCTTCGGTTCGCGGAGGCGGTAGCAATTAGCAAACGGAAGCCAGCCCTCTGCGTACGGAAAAATTTGTTCGTCAGTACGAGATTGCTTTGATGATTGATGTGTATGGATGTGTGTGTGTTTGAACCTGCAACGATCGAGGTCGCAGTCAGTACAGCCCACCGGATCAAAACAGTACACAAGGCTGACCACCACGCGAAGGTAGCAGAAAAGGTCGGGCCAAAGGGGAACAGCCAGACAAAGGACAGATGCGTCCGTTGTGTATGGTGTCAGTGTGTTGTGTTCTGGTCCGGTTTGTTATTTTCTTTTTTGCCTGATCTGATTCTTTGTTCTTTCGACTGGTTTGTCTGTAAAGTATCATCTCTTTGTGAATGTGCCGAATGTTTTGAGCTGTGACTGTGGAACCTGTTCTGATTGGTTGATGCTGATGCCTATGTGTGCGCGTGTGTCACCTGCTGCCTTGCGGTACAGGCTTTTGAGCCAAAGGCTTTGGTTGAGGGCCCTAATTGCTCTCCTGTCTAGGTCTGGGTGTTCTGGTAGTATCTTAAGCCTACAAAAACCAAATACCATACTGCATCGGCCGTCGCGCAGGATAAACCGGATCGCCCTATCTGCTGCACATGGCATGGTGGATGGGCGATAATATGCTACTGCCAATCACTCACCCTCATACTGTTTCCCAACATGAATCACCGAGCAGATAATGCTCACTCAAGTTTCAGTAACAGGAAGAGCAACCTGAAACATGCCCGGGGACGCAAGACACTCTGTGTTGGAGCATGGAATGTGCGCACGCTGCTGAATCGATACAGCTCCAAAGGGCGGCCAGAACGGCGCACTGCACTGATCGCGATGGAACTGCGTCGCTATGGGATCGATGTAGCAGCCTTGAGCGAGATAAGGCTCGCGGACCAAGGTAAGTTACTGGAACCAGGAGCTGGGTACACCTTCCACTGGATCAGTTACCCGACAGACGGTGCTCGGGAGCATGGTGTCTGTTTTGCAGTCGCTGATCACATCAACGCGTTGGTGATAGGCGAACCGCACGGCATCAGCCCTCGAATACTGTCTATGCGTCTGCGACTCGGTCGAGGTAAGTGTGCCATATTTATAGGTGTTTATGGTCCGACTATGTGTCACACTGATGATACAAAGGACCAGTTCTATGATCAACTGTCCGCCACAATCCGGTCGGTGCCGGTGACTGATCGACTGTTTGTTTTAGGTGACTTGAACGCTCGGGTCGGACACGACCCAGTAGCTTGGCCGGAAGTCCCCGGACCCTACGGCATTGGTTCAGTCAATGAGCGGATGTAGAGTTTCGCAGATCGCCGACAACATAAGGAGTTCTACGATTCGCTCAAAGCTATCTTCGGCCCATCGATCCAATCCACTAAAGCACTAGTAGATGCAGACACCGGCTGTTCGTGCACCCAGCCAGAGGACATCATGAAAGTCTGGCGCAAACACTTTGGTAGCCTACTAAATCGTCCTGCTACCATTGATTGGGTAACCGTAAACAGCCTGCAACAGGCGATCAAGCCCTCACTTGCTCCTGATTTATTAGAATTGCAGAGAACGATTGGTCAACTTCGCAACGGTAAGGCTGCAGGTGAGGATGGATTACCAGGCGAAATCCTGGAGAATGACGAGCCGGCGTGCACTGCTCCAGCTGGTTCACTCTATCTGGGAGCACGAGGTGATGCTACAAGATTTCAAGATGCTGTGATAGTACCTTTGTTTAAAGGTAAGGGTAACAAGTAATGCCCCGACAGCTATCGGGGCATCAGTCTGCTGAGTGGCGCAGGCAAGGTGCTTGTCAGAATCCTTCTGAACCGGCTGAATACGGATGTATTGGAGGCCAATGTTCCTGAGGAGCAATGTGAGTCCCGGGCGAATCGGAGTACGATTAACCTGGTGTTCGCTGCTCGACAGCTTCAGGAGAAGTGCCGGAAACGGAATCAGCCCTGTATGCCCTCTTCGTGCACTTCACCAAGGCTTTTGACTCCATGAGCCGAGAGGCGCTATGGACGGTGCTTGGTAAGTTTGGATGTCCAGGTAAGTTCGTCAATTTGATTAGATTGTTACATTTGGGCATGAGAGCGAAGGTGCAATCGTGTGAATCTACCTCTGATGATTTTGACATTGTCACTGGCGTGAAGCAGGGTTGTGTCCCGGCTCTATCCCTATTTAGTTTATATTTGACTGCCATGCTAACAGTTGCTTTTCAGGAATCTGGGGAGGATGGTGCTGAGGTTGAGTACCGGACAGATGGGCGCCTACTGAATATTTGACGTTTCGGCGACCCAACCCGGTTACATACCTCAACGATGCGCATGCTACTGCTCGCAGATGACAGCGCGCTGTTTGCACATAGCGAGGACGAACTACAGCGACTGGCTACTGCTTTCGCGACCGCGGCATCCAAGTTTGGACTGGATACCAACACAGGTAAGTCTCTTTTTTTTCAGCCTTCTCCGGGCGGAGGTGCTGTCTGTGCACCTTCACCGCAAATCCGTGTCAATGGAGATGTTGTCGACAGCTGCAAAGATTTCTGCTACTTGGGCAGCATTCTGTCTACCGATCTGTCCGTGGATCGTGAGTTGAGAGCTCGTGTAGCAAAGGCTAGTACTGTTTTCGGACGTCTTGAAAGATGTGTTTGGAAGAACTACAGCCTGGAGCCGAGCACTGAGCTGTTTGTCTACTGTTCAATGGTGCTGTCTGAACTGCTGTACGGCAGTGAAACGTGGACACTGTATCAGCGGAACGTGCGCTACCTGAGCCGCTTTCATTTATACTGTCTAAGACGCATCTGGGGTATTCGGTGGTCGGACATGGTCCTGAACACTGAAGTACTGCGGCGAGCGGACATGAACGGGATGGAAGCTCTGCTGATGTTGAATCGGCTTCGTTGGCTGGGTGACGTCCGTCGGATGGGCGATAACCGTATTCCGAAGAAGGTGCGGTATGGACAACTGAAATCAGGTGAGGAAATCCTGGTGGTCAAAAACGTAGATACCAGGATGCTCCGCAGGTAAGTATTTCACGTTGTAAAGTTGATTTCAGATGTTGGGAAGACTTGGCGCTGAACCGGACTGCCTGGAGGAATAGGATTCGGTCGGGCGTCCGCGAGTTCAACGAGCAGTTTTTGCGCGACCGAGAACGGAAGCGCGCGGTATGCAAGGGAACCATCGATGCCATAGGTCGCAGTGACATGACTATATGGCGTTGCGATGTGTGCGGCCGCGAATGCGCTGGCCGTTTGGGATTAGTAGGTCACCAGCGCACTCATAGTGCACCGTCGGCGGAGACAACGGGTAAGTTAGGTTCAGGTAGGTCATATCAGCATATTCAGTCTGCTTTTGTTAATCATTGTATCGACCGAGACGACAGTCGTTGGACAACTAATCCGCTCTCCATTTCAGAAACTTGAGTCTTCTACCCATTTTTTTCTGGAGCTTTGTTGGTGTATTGAATTGCCTGATCTTTTCGTAGTTCAACTTCGAGTTCTGTTTTTCAACTTTATCCTCTCTGAAATTCACTAACATGCACTCGTATACTGAAATGTTTCTTGTACTACATTTTACATATCTTTCCTCTTAGTATAGATTTTGTTATTGCAGTCTCTCTGTTTATTTTCCGAGAGATAAGGGTTTCCGTTTCGTGCTAGCCATTCAATTGGCTAACCAGCATTGGCCAGATACATGGTGTGTGAGTGGAACCGCAAATGGTTTAAAGCGCAGGCATCCTTTGGCTTCGGTCACTGTGACAAGCTAATCCGTTTCGGATGCCGCCAACCATGTGTTTGTGTGGCTGTTGATTTTGTTTTTTAGCTTCATAATGCCCATTGAACTTTGCTATATAAACCCACAGACTGCAGTATGCACCTGAGCAGATGCAGCTAAATATGCCCGAGAGATGCACTGTGCAAAAAACTGTTTCTGACTTCTCTGTTCACATAGATAACAGTTATTTCATAAATTCATTGCCGTCATTAAATGAAAGCTATGATCGAAAAGTATGTTAAACTGAAAAACATTCTGAAACAGGCGACGGAAACCCATCAATAACAGGAAGTTGACACAGACAGTTGATGTGACTCATTTCACAATGAGCAGATCACACTAGTAAACAACAACCGTTTGGTCTTGTGTACTACAACGTGGTGCATTTGACTCAAGCATGCGGCTAAATTTTTCCACTTATTCTGCTTCCAACGCTTTCGTATTAGCCGAATGTAGCAGTGCATGAAACAGGGAGTGCAGCGCACATATGTATGTTAAATCTCCACAGACACAGCATTTATACTGATAATTTGTGCCAACGACCACCTAATCAAAACTTACCTAGGCGTTTTAGAATAAAATAAGGAGACAGTTGGCTGAAAAGGAGGAATAGTTATTGAGTCTCATCTGGCAATCAAAACCGGAAGTATGTTTTCAATCGTTTGTGGGGAAACAACGGTGATAGGCGAATGAAGTAAATGTTCCGTAAACTTCAACAGACGCTTTCAGTTTTCGCAAACTTTCTGATAATACTTTGTGATCCACACTCCACGTTCCCCAAAATTAGTGAACTCGTGCGAATCTTGGTGTGCAACAGAACTGTGAAAGAAGCTCGGAAAGCAGGAGTGGACAATTAGCCAAACTATGAATTCAAACAACTTTGTTTAAATCCAACAAAAGGAAAACATCTTAGCACACTGCAGAGCTGAAAGCACTCATTGCTCACATCATGAATCTACCGTATCATTAATTAATTACGGAAGATGTATGGCAGTAGGCAATCCAAGTCCCACGTCTGTAAGTACGCTTAACTCAAAACAGCACATCAATGATGGTTTTATCAATCGTTTGTGATGGTCAATTTCGAGCTGGCCGGCTTCATTTTTGTTTACAAATACAGGATAGGAGTGTCACCACATTACATAGCAATATTGACAATGATAGCCACCACTTCGTCAAGCACAATGTGTAGGTTGAAAGGCATTAACAAGCAAGTAGAAGAGAAGCTTACGCGTCAATTGGGGATGCATGAACGCCGCACGAATCTGGCATTGTTGCCGTACTGAGTTGCATCCACGACGATAGTGCGATCTCCAAATCCTCGATAGAACAAAACATAACGATTGTAACTGCAAAAAAAACATTGTTGGGGATGAATAACGGCAACTGAATGAGACCGGACGAACTGATTGTGTACATTGGCCACTATGACAAGCTTTTTACTAAATCAAATGAATCAATAAACTTCGGTAAAAACAGGCAAGAGGTAGTTCGGCACTATCCGAATTTTTTCAACAGGTTCACCGGTGCTCGTCAGAAAGAAAACCAAAAAGTGAGGATGGACCATGGCACTGCACTAACAGGTTCGTACAAGAACACGATAGGATAGTCAGGGCAAGAAGTTAACAGCGGAACCGTAAGTTGAAACACCACTGTTTGTTCAGGATCCAACTTTAAGACCATATATTCGTAGTTCGCTGACGCTAGATTGAACCACAATAGGCCGAAAGTGGGGGTATACGCTCTAGGTCAGGAGAGCGCATACATCTGATCTACACTGTTACCTTGGCGACGTAGTCGGGCTCGTGTACTGTTTTGATCCGACGGGCTATGTTGACTAGGACTCCGGTCCTTCCAGGTGCAACCTTGCCAGACAGACCAAAGGGGAGCAGTCAGACGAAAAGCAGTTACACTCACAGGATTGTACGTCGCACTACTGACCGCGTAGGAGTGTTTAGGTAGTGAGGCACGATCCTATGGGCATACAGCAGAACTATTTTTATAGTTGCAGCACTGTTGTCTTCCGTATCAGGAAGAAAGGGGTTAGAAAAGGTACCCTAAAACAAAGAGCACTTCGATCGCCCAACGGTTGACCGTGAACGCCGACGTATTATCCAACACGGTCGAAAAACATCTGATATCTCCCAAAAGCCTGATGAAGCTTCGAGTACATCCACTGTGCGCAGAAGTGCTCACAATGGGACATCAAGGTCTTATTCACTGTGCCCTCGGGTTAGGCAAGCCCCTCACTGCCAAGCGAATCAGATTCGTGAGTCACTGGCTCCGGGAGGGTCCCGCAAGAAAACCCTGTGTCCTGTTGTCTAGCCGGTCAGACTTTTGAGTCCGAGACTCGGAGTGGGTTACCACAGGTCAAGCCCCTTCCGCGGCATAAACAATTGAGAAGTAGCTGAAGTTATCGTTCTCCCGACAGTGACATTATTCATCCAACACAACTTCCTCCTACTAGTTCACCCTCCATGTCTTCTACCTTTCATGTGCCTTCGGGCGATAACTGTTTCTTGAGACCAAGACAACCGGTACATATTGGCGCCTTTAATGTCTGCACTCTCCAACAAGTCGGTCAGTAAGCTGCTCTGGCTAGTACTCTCTCAAGTCTGGAGCTTGATGTGTGCTGTGTGTCGGAGACGCGAGTCTATGATTCTAGCACGGTTATTCACTTGAGCTCACCTCTAGATAACTGTCGATCCAAGCGCTTCTCTATCAGGGTATCTGGTGGCGCCGAAGCTGAATCTCACGATCAAGCTGCAGTGGGAAGCACACTGAGTTCCAGAGCACAGCAATGTTTCCTCGACTGAATCCCAGTGAACAGCCGTTTGTGCGTTGTCAGACTCAATACGTCGGTCAAAGTCTGTCGACGCAAATCATAAAGGCGTTGTGTATTCATTATATCGGCGTACGTCCCAGCGGACTGCTGCTACGATGCCACCAAGGATGCGTTCTATGACGCTCTCGTTGACAATCTGGGGCAAACTAAACACTCAGACATCATCATACTAGTGGGCGATTTTAATGCTCAGCTTGGTAATATTTACTGGTAATATTTCTTTATAGTAGAAGCGGCTGGGAGGTTTGTTTGGTGTCCGGGCACAACGCACCGACAATGGCGAAAGACTGCTGCAACTGTGCGCATCCCACGGTCTCTACATTTCGGGCACCGCATTCCAACACAGGAAGAAGCATTGTGTTACTTGGAGACCTTCGTGTGCTTCTCAACCGTGGATACAGTTGGATCATACAGCAGTCAGTTACAGGTGGCACCACTCTGTTAAAGACTGCTGTGCCTTTTGGAGCAACCACCCGGACTCGGACCATGCTGTTGTGCGTGCTCGTTTCGTTTTGTCATTTGCCCAGAGGACACACGCTCGAAAATGCAAAGTGCTTAACTGGCATTCGAGCGATAAGAGTATGAGGAGTGCTTATCAAGAGGCAATGCTGAAGTAGTTGCCCAGTTCGAGCCAGATGAGTGGTCGTAACGAACACTGGGAACAAATAGCCGTAGCTATGAAAGCATGCTGTGAACAGATATGTTCCGAAGGAGCTGTTCCCAAAAGACAACTGGATTTCCATCACGTCGATAAACCTCATGAACAAGCGTTTTCCGATCTCACCTGGTTCTGAATGTGATGACGACCGTCGAGAACTTAAACGCAAGTTGACTAAATGCTTGCGCAAAGACCGTGAGCAATACTTGATCGAACAATCGAAAGAGATAGAAGCCTTTTTAGAAGGAAAGAGCAGAAGGCTTTTTTCCCTGATCCGTGGTTGTACTGGTCGTCGAATCAGTGTGAGACTATATGTGAAAAAGTTGGTTCACTTATCACCAGTCAATCACGCCAACTTGACAGGTGGGCTGAACATTTCGAATAACAGTTCGGTCGGCCTCAACCAGATCATGTGGACGACGGGATCAGAGTGGTAAGTTAGTACTTTCCAGACGGTCCTCCGTCGGAAGCAGAAGTGGTCCTGGAGCTCAAGTTATTGAAGCGTAATAAGGCTCCTGGTCCGGACCTCCTCCCTCCTCTTTTCAAGGATGGTGGGGAGAGGTTGATATCAGAACTGACAAAACTCCTCCAGACGATCTGAGAGACTGAAGAGGTGCCTCGTGATCGGTCCTTATCAACAGTCATTCCCGTTTTCAAAAAGGGGGCCCAAAGTCTATGTGACAACGACAGAGGCATCAATTTGGTGTCTGTTGCGTCCAAGTTGCTCACTGGCCTCACTTTACGTCAGCTCACTAAGCACAGAGAAAGTCAGATACGCGAGGCACAGGCGGGATTCCGATCTGGTCGGGGATGCGTCGATCACATTTTCACCTTACGACGGATCTTGGAACATCGGCACTCTTATGGGCAGCCGACGGTCGCCGTATTTTTGGACCGAAAGGCAGTTTTCGATTCAGTTGCTCGTAACGTTCTCTGGAACTGTCTCCTTCACACTGGAGCACCAGAGAAATACGTGAATCTGTTGACATCGCTGTATGGTCACTCTGCAAACAGCGTAAGAGTTTGTGGACAACTGTCTCGGGCGTTCATCACTTCTAGTAGTGTTCATCAAGGGTGTCCGATTTCTCCTTTCTTGTTCAATTTTGTCAAGGACGACATTCTGGAGGGTGCTTTTGAGAAATCTAGTGAACTTGGTGTTGAGCTTCTTCCTGGAGTTAGACTGACCAATCTGGAATACGCGGACGACACTGTCTTACTTAGCCCCTCTGCCGAAGACATGCAAACCATACTGGACAAGGTGAGTGACCGGGTCGGTTTGTATGGAGTACATTTCGCACCTTCACAGTGCAGAGTTGCCTCAAGACTGGGAAACTTCCACTCCTACTTTCTTCACTGCAGGTAATCCGCTTGAGACTGTGGAAAGTTTCACATACTTGGGTAACACCATCGCGTCAGCCTGTAATATTGCTGATGAGATATCAGCAAGGATAGCAAAGGCACGAGTTGCCTTTGCCAAACTGCGTCATCTTTAATGTCGAAAAGACGTTCGATTGTCGCTGAAAGGAAGAGTATATCATGCATGCGTGCGTTCCACTTTGCTCTATGGTTCGCAAACGTGACCTGTTCGCAAGGAAGATGTCAACAGGTTTGTTGTGTTTGACCATCACTGTGTCTCCGCCAATAGGCCCGCATTAAATGGACTGATCGCGTGAGCAGTATGACAGTTCGACGGCGTGTATTCCGGAACGCTCGGGATGCGCGATCAAGTGGTCAACTACTCACGGTGCACAGCTGGCCATGGTTGGGTCACGTAATCCGTACGTCATCTGGTCGATTACCGTACCGGGCATTGCCTATTGAGATCACCAACAGCTGGATGAAACCACATGGTGGTCAAGCAACATACTCACCGTACAGTTGAAATGAAGGTCTGCAGCTAATTAAGCTAGCGTGGTAAAGTGGCGCTTTAACAAGAGTGCAGTGTAGATAGAAAATATTGTGTTGTAATGTACCTGCGAAGAAGATAAACAACAAAAACCATATAAATCCAACGTATAGTTAGGTGGGCGAACTGAAAAAAAGAAAGACATCACATTTTAGGACATTGTCATTCATGCCCACCGATATGGATGATTAAAAGGGTGAAGATACAACAGGTGGCATGAACTGGTTTACATTCTGTATTTTCCTAGTGACATCATTGAAAGCTCTACTGATTAAGCAAATGTTATGTTAGAGTAGACATTGACTAACATGTGATCCATCTAGCGTGATGAGTAGAACATGGTCAACATCATAGACTGATGAGCAAGAAGAAACAATGAGAGACGAGTGTAGGCAAGGAAGCCTAGTTAAGGACGTGGTAATAGCTTAACAAAAAAAAACAACAGAAACTGGGTTGATATAATTTTAATGAATGGCAAAGATCAGGTTTAGGAATTTTACACAATTCGGCATTTGCTGTCACGATGGATATTGGCTGATCTAGATGGCTGTAGGATCCAGTATTTGGAATGCTAAGAAAATTCAATAAAGTCAAAACGAGTGAAATGACAGAAAAACAGCGGCAGCAGCTGTGTCATGCCCATATGAACTCTCAACGATGATGTGAATGACCTCGTGGACAGGGGTCAGGCCCTAGAACAACCCAGAACGCGATCAACATATCAGGAGTGAATAAGGTAAATTATTGACGTCGTTGTATCCAGCCCAAGTGAGCGGACACCGTTGTGAACGCCCACAATCCAGCTGAATGTGCACCAACGGGCAGAAGTTCACATTGCTCACTTGTCCGCTGGTCTCACACTTCTGAGTTTACACTACACAGGGTCTGTGCAGACGGAACCAATGTTAAGGCTCTGCTGGTGAAGCGTGTGCTCAGGCGTCCTTTGGTTTCCGCTACAGCGACGAACTAACATGTTGTCAACTATTAAGTGTAGTAACTGAACGATTTGTTACGGCCCAATCAAGAACCGTTTCGACGAACATTACAGCAGAGGCACACTCGCCAACAGAGTTATCAGTATAAGCACATGAGTTGAGTGAAGGACAAACAAACGAGCTGTACGACAGAGTGCGGTAATTCAATGATACGTGATAAACGGTACGTAACGTTAACCAATAACCTCATACATTCAGTCACGCATTCAGTTGGGCTTTTTACAGTAATCGTAGGATTAGCCAACAAGGTAGCCAGGACAACCAAGGAAATATTCTAAACGACCAGCAGGCACAAAACAGGGAATGACATATCTCAAGAAACTGACACAAACAGACCATACTCAGATGAACAGCCTGTTGGAAATCAGAGATGTGAAGTAAACGTTGCCGGCGCCAGGTAGAGTACTGTGGGAATTGTTGGAAGTTGCCGCTGAGAACAGTTTTATGTGACAGGGAACGAAATGTCGAACGTATTTAAAACTGGTGTGGTGTACCTCCATGAGTGACTTTATACGCTCCCCATTCATTAGTGGTATGAAAACAATTATGCAGACGACAAGCACCGTAAAGCAGCTAGCATGATAGAAACGTATCAAAAACGTGACGTACTCAGACAGAGGATCCACGTAATGTTCATATTCCTCCAGTAGTAAAAACTTGCCACGAACTTCGGTTACAACTTCTTTGGCAGAGAGCCGGATGGAAGATTCAAGACCCTAGAGAGAAAGAGAGTGAAAATGAGATGTCCGTGAACAGATGACTGATCACAGGGTTAGAGATTTTGCAACGATGGCTGAGACGACTGGTTCGCGTCGTTTGAAGTGGGACAAAAAACGCGCAGGTCGGTCCATTGCTCACCTTATCATCGTGATCAAAAAGAACGACACGACACAGTGAGCTGCGGGTCAGACAGGTCGGTGGAATGCGATAGTTACGCTCAGCAGTAGATGAGCTGAAGTAGAACATGGGTAAAACCGTGAGGGTAAACATACAGCAAAAGAGAATAGTATTTCCAACAACGACGGCTGTGGTTTCGAAGCTTGAAAGTATATGAACACTAAGAATCTACGAGCCTTGTCAACAGAGACATACATAACTGGATAGCACGTGAAACCAATTATATTAACGAGTTTTCTAAGAACGCATAGGTCGCTAGGTGACAAGAACAAACGTGTGACGCGTAAGAATTTTCGGTAGAAAATGACATCAAACGATGGCAACTTCAAAACGCGCTTCATGAAATCAGGATATAACGCAAAAAGCATGTATTTATTGTTTTCGGATGAAATGATAGTGCGCTTACTCATGTATAGAATGGGCTTACTCAAGCACAACGGAATTCAGCCCCACAAAACAGAATTTGTAAGTTTGTGTTTATAACGACAGACTAGAGTGTTGTGAAACGACATATGGTATCATGCTGCACACACAAAAAATGTCAAAATATGCAGTCGAGTCTCTGTAGGGGACTAAACAACGCGCCCAATACCTAATAACTATACAAGCGAATGAATAAAAATGCGCGTATGCGTTTGATTGACGAGAACAACGTAAGCACGTTGATGCTGCTACAAGCATGTGCAGGAAGACGCTAAGAAGAATGAAACGATACATTTACACATACGTAAGGTTATGGAATGAACACAATAACCAGTGATGCTTGCGAGCTGGCACGGAAGGAATTTTGAAGAGAAAAAAAACAACCTTGAAGCATGGATCTAATGTAGACCAGTTGCATGTCTACGTAGTTTGAGAATTAAGGTAAATGAAGGCAATAACGTCGTCAAAAATGAGGGTGAAATTTCAACACACTACATAGTAGTACTGTGCACTTCGCGTAGATCGGCTCGTTGGCACGAGTGATTGCAATCTTCAAAACATAAAATGCGTTATGGAGCAGTACTAAATACATGGTCCGTTGTTAACGTAACCGAAACGATGTATGCATGAGAGATAACAACTCACAATCGGTCAGCAAGTTTCCCTGTAATTGGTTGCATCGTATAAGCTACGTACAGTTTGTCGACTCTACGAAAGCATGTGGCTTAAAGCCACATGAAGACGGGTTTCATAAAGTTACACATGAGCACACAACGTCATGGAGAATGTAAACCATAAAGCACGAATGTAATATAGTCAGAATGAGAACAACGATAAGCATACAATAGTAATAGCACATGTACACAATAAACAAAACAATCCTAGAATGAGGTCTTTCTGAAGGTATGAAAGATGTTAGATAGATTATAACAGCGACAAGCCTCAAGCTGACAGTGACCACGCGAAAGTAAGAAAGCCGTTTTAAAAGAGAAGTATGCAATGAAACAGAAAAACGTCACACTACTTCGGGTAATGGTAAGACAATCACCATACGCGGAAGAACTCACAGACGTTGGTCAACATATTCCAAAATGGCACGTGAATAAGCATTGCTGTCTGCTTCGTGATAGTCTTTGGCCCAAGCTGCACCCAGGGGATTCGTACGAGCGCCGAGTCCTCGCTTAGTTGGTGTTGTGCTGTCACCAAACAGAGCGCGGCTATAATGCACAATATCGGAGAATGTACTAAATACCTTCACTAGATAAAAGCAACAAGTAACACATTTTCCAGAGAGCTATGGTGCACAAAAGAAAGGTTACAGGCAGTTAATCAACGATCACCGAATGGCAAGTAAGTTGGAAACGGAGCGTCGCGCGTGCAACACAAAGAAACATTTGAGTAAATCAAGAGTTGAAGGCAGTTGGCATTCAAAACCGTCTGAGAAGAAAGAACAATGAATTTTCAACAACAAAGTTTTGCTTAATATGTAGTGGAATCAAGGGATGTGTACATTAAAATACCGCTAACCGATTCAGGTACTTACTCAGAATAAACCGAAAACACATTAGCATTGATCGGAAATTACAGAACTGTTTAAATTAGTGATCCACAGAAAACAACTTGCCGTTTCACATCCACGAAGACAAAGTAAAGCATATTTGTCAACATAATTGTGCTGACTACCATTTCCGTGATACTAAGCTCTTCGTATCAGTATGCGAACGAAAGCCAGCCACAGCAAAGATAGACAGTTTAAGTCTGTATACAAACTGTGTGGCCACAGCTAAAAAGGCACAAATGACCTTGAAGCTCTTACGGAAAATATGCGAAACATTCCACCGTAAGATGTTTCACTCCACGTTCGCCTCAAACTCACACGTGAAAAAGAACAGATAGTCCCGTCGTCCTACTCCCACAGATTTGGTACTTACTGAAGGCATCCCGTGAAGTGTCACAGAGGAATGATGGAGTTCATGGACACCTCCTACCCAGAGAGACTAGTGGAACTAGGTCAATTAGCAATTAAGTACACCAACTCAGGGGAGACCCAATTCTTACCCACAAAATACTCCACGCTCTAGGTCATCCACTGGAACAGTCTTACCTATAAACAAGGATGAATATTTAACGGATCACTAGCTGAAATTAAGCTGTGGAATAGGCAAATTACTTCGTAAACAGAAATGTCTCACAGGGTCTGTTCACACTGGAACATCCTGCACAACTCTGTGACAGTGGTTGAATCCGTTGACAATCACGAAATTTTATCGGAGCGACATCAATCTGAGACAACCTGCACTTTAGATGAGACCCAATTGTGAAAAGTCAGGGGTTTGGTTGGATTCGAACCATCTCTCACTTTTGATCACGTTGAACACAAGGCCGACCCACTTGGTGTTCGCTAACTACCGGAGACAGCGGTGATCGAACATCAAGTTTACATTTATTTTCTGTATACATTAGACAGGTTTCCGATTCGTAAAGCAAAACTGAAACACACAAGCATAGCAAACTCTGTCTTTAATCAACAAATGAACGTCTTTGCGAAGTCACAAGTGACGAAGGTTGTCAGCAACATTACAAACTGATGAGATGACACTACCCAAGTAGGTGTAACAATCGACAGTCTCGGGCGGACTGCCTGCGAAGATAAAAACAGAGACAGTGCCAACCCAACCTCGTAATAACAATACACTCTTAAGGTGCAAAGTGCATATCATACAGACCAGCTGTATTATTTAGACGGCTCAGTATGTTCTCACGAGAACTAAGTAAAGCGATATCGTCGGCATACTTTTTAGTAGTCAGCTTGCCACCTGGCAGAAACGTCACTACGAAAACTTGAAACTTCCGAGTGCTGCTCTCAATTGGAAAGAAAGAGGAAGATCGAACTCTTTTGTCGAACCCTACCTGAAGTTAACACTGCTCGAGATAGCTGCTCATAAGCAGACATCCTGTACTCGGAACTGGAATACCACTTGGCATTCCACTGTGACTCTTCTACGATGGAGACAGCCCCAGAAGAAATGTTGGGTAACGGAGTCAAAGTGGACTTTTTATCCCAATGTTCCATTGTCTGTCGAAAGATAAACATACGATCAACATATCCGCATCCAGGCCAGAAGCCTGCCTGTTCTCTGTGTTTCAGAAGCCGCTGTATTATGCAACCTGTGAGCATCTAGAATGCCACAGAGACAAGACTAATATATATGTGGTTGTCACATCATGTTATTCGCCACTTTTTGAAAACAATGACTGTCGATAACCACCGATCGCAAGACAATTTTATCTCCCACATGGAACGTGGTGTGGCCTGTTCGGGTAGCAATCTTCCATCACCACCTTTGAAGTGTTGTAAAAAGAAGGTTCAGATTCGAGACTTTATGACGTTCCGATAATTTAAGCTCCACAAGCACTTCGGTTTAAGATGGAGGTTCGTTTGGAATGTCATAAGTAACCACACAATCTGCATCATATGCAACTGGATGAGCTAGCCTAGGCCCGTTTAATTGTTCCTTGAAATGCTCGGTCCATCTTTCGATTTGGCACGACAAGCTGTAGGTTTGTGATCCATCTTGTTCACATGTTGACTCAATAACACCTTGCCGGCGACCAGTGAAACCATGACGATGAAAAACGAAATCTGGTTATTCCCTGATTAGAATGCCTTCTCCCTTTCTTTGGCTTCCTCATACAATTTTCATAGTCCTTATGCAGACTCTTCGCAAATTTGCGTTTCAGTTCACGGTGGTCCTTGCCGTATTCAGAGTCCGTATTCAGAATCAGTAACCTGTACTCATAAGTTCTGCTGAAACAGTAAAAATGCACCTGCCGTATATGTGGTGCTCTTCTGGAATAGGAGCTTTCGCAACAGGTTTCACTTACTGCTCGGTTGTTTGTTTTCAAGGTGTAGGCGCCTTGATGTTGTATGTGTGAATATAGACGTAGCTATTTCTAGCGGTTAGATCCCCTACCCTCTCCCTTTTTTTCTCTATCTTCCTAAACAGGGTTTGTTTCTTCTTCTTCATGGTTGTGTGGCAGTTAAGCATCAGTGTGAACCACTGATGTATTGCTGTCAATGATGATGATGATGATGATGAACAGGTTTGCATAGCTGTTGATATTTTCGCTCAATGCTCGTTCGGGCCACTCCACTGTTCCGACCCGGGAAATTTAACTGTCAATGCCGTTTGATAAGCGAGCCCGATGTACACAAACCACCAAGCAATCCTAATGCGGTAAGTTAATTGCACGATACCGTTCGAGGGTTGTTGTTTAAACCAAACATGACTGGCGTTTAAATGAACCGCTGCAGGCATGGAAAATAGCATAACTAATTGCAACACAGGTGATTACAACTTACCCTGCTTTAGTACGTCGTTTCAGATTCCTCTGCAACGGGCTGTCCAAACCGGAGGAACTACTGTAGTCAGACCCTGGTGTCAACGTCTGACCTGGTGTGGACGGTGTGCCCGGTGTATGCAGTTTGTAAGGAGTTGACGAGGGTGTGCTTGCTGGCGTCACGCTTGCAGACGACGAGTCATCGGTGTAAACGGGTAGATGAGTATTGGATGAACACAATCGCTTATCTAGGTTAGCCTCTGTTGCGTTTACATCGGCGTCATTATCTGAAATCCGTAACGATACATAATTTTCAACAAAATCAGCATCAGCTGTACGCTGGAATGTATTCGATAAAGCGAAAAATGTGTTTACTTCAAAGCCAGGGACCCTAATGTTCGGGTCAGGGTAAACCTGACCCGTCGAACACGATTCTGCTGTCAGAAGTCAGATATCTCAAGCTGTTGCTAAGATATGCTTCGGAGTGGGATTCGAATATTTCTTCACGCGCTCACGCTGTTACAAGGTTAATGATTTCTTATAAATATCGACCAGTTTCTCGTGTAAATTCGCAAACCGTCTTATAGCTAAATACGTTGCCTGTCCGGAGTCTGCCTCGTCCATGTCATCATTGGTTCTTGTCGTTCGCAGCTTGGGAGCCAATCGGAAGGGGTTTCTACTTGCGTTATTCGTTCACCGTTGTTTGTATCGATTATTGGCGTTCATGTTCAGTAGGATTCAGTTATAAAACCTACAATGAGCAACCATTTCCCATCACCAGCACTGTATAACAGTAATGACGATCTTCCGTGTCGATCACGATGGCGTTTTCAGTCTGTACATTACCGTGTATCCCTTCGGTTAGCAGCAATAGAAGAAAAAACAAGATTGTTTGGGCTGGCTTCTGAAACCCCTGAAAATGGCGGTCACCGGCGTTGCTATCACAATACAATCCTAAGCATCTTATTGTGCCGCATCGATTGCTTTTAAAAGTCATGGTTTGCTTTTCCCTTCTTCCACAGTTGTACGACACTTTAGCAGGTGTCCATAATTGAACTACTGCCGCCAAATACATTTATCATTAAAAGAACGGAGCAATCAGCGGAAATCTGATTAGAAATCGGAACGGACTAACAAAATGTGACTGCGGAAAGTCCATATGAATATCACGCGATAACGGTTGTGCTGCAAATCTATCGCACCACAAGATTGAAGCACTTTAGTAGAGTTCTTCCCCTAATGAAACACGTGATTGCTGAGAAAAGTCAATAGGAGTCCAACAAAAAGAATGCGATGCACCAAATAGTGTGCCACAGAGCACTTCGAAGGAGATTGGAATAGGGTAACGAAAAGAGCTCACATGACGTGGTGGTCAGATCCTGTTTCCTTTTGGAAGCACGTGGAGGAGATGGTACTCTCAGATTGACGTTGGTATCACCATGAGCACGTCTTGTAGAGCGAGATAATTCGTTCTAATTCGAAAACAGAATAGATGGGAAAGCGAAATGAATGCCGAAAACACTAACGAACAAGTGTACAAGGGCTATAAATAAGGATAAGGAGACCAACGCGCTGGACAACCATATTTCTAGGATGGGGTTCAATCAGTCGCATTAATACCAGAGGTTGAGCGCGTGTGGACTACAAAACAACCGTGAAATTTCAAACGACGGTGAGTGATTAGTCGTCGTTGACTATCCAAAAGAACAATTAGAACAAATACTCATTAACGCATGAGTTACGAGTGGTGCTTGCCAGACATTTTTTTAGGCAATGTGGTTAAAATATAACGTACCAACCGCTCCCAATCAACCCCGGCATGCGTCCCAATTCGAGTATCCATATCCCTGGAAGTGTGTCGATCGCCAAGTTTCGGGAAGTTTGTGGACAACGACGGTTTGGAGCACAGCGCACCTTCTAACGTGGATAGGTTTGAGATTAGACCTAATCGTCTTGCACGATCCACCGTAACTTCAACATATTGAGCACCAGCGGCACCTTCGCTAATCGTTAAACGCTTGACCATATCTTTGCGTTCCTCTGATAAAGCACTGGGCGCAGCATTTTCCGATCCAGTTGAAGTCACTGCATCTGGTGCCGCAGAAGGAGTAATTGTTGATTCAGGTTGACTTGGTGATTCGCTAGACGTTATCAATTTAGAAACTTCGATCTGAGAGCTAGGATGAACAGATAATCCATCCGGCCCACATCTTGGGCATATGTAACCATCACATAAGTTAGGTAGGGTCAAACTGTAATGAGATTCCATGCAGTTTACATGTTGGTAGACCCTGATGAGACAAAGGAAAACAATGAAATGAGCAGGTTTCGGTTTACGCGCGGCTACTTTACATCACATGACAGGCGGAAGTCAAAATAAACAATTAGCACGAGTAAGACAAAAATAACAAAAAAAAGCGAAAGGACTCCGAAGAGAAGCTAATAAGAGGTACACACCATGAAGATAGGCATGATCAATGAGGAAGCGGTAGTAAATTAAAAAAGACAGCTTCCGGAAACGAGAAATCTAACTTAGGTAAGAGTAGATGAGGTAAAAACAGACAGAATATTTCCCGCGGAAAAGATAAGCTCATTTGAAATTTCGGTATCAAAAACATCCTGTAACTGTAACAACCAGTAGACTAAGTGGCAAAAGTCGAAGTGATCAGCCCAGTGAATACCCTAAGTAACAGATTAATGCAATGCAACCGGTCCAACTAAACACTTCGTGGTAAGAGATGCTAACAGAAGTGGTAACCTGATGATAACGCACTACAGCTCGCTGCACGATCCTCCGTTTGAATATTGACTTCGCTCAGACGACAACAAAAAACAGTTCACAGCATGAGGTTGCCACCAAACAGTAAAAAGTAAACGAAGGGAACCCGAGCAATAGCCAAGGCGGATCAGAAAGGAAATGAGCTGTGGCCATCAAAAGACTGATACCAACGATGAAAGCTATGAGCAGTTCTGAACTCAAACACGATGAGGACCACACATAATCTGTGCAGAAATTCAGCTGTTCAAAAAAAAACGTCAGCACAGCCCACTCAGGATGAAAGATAGGCAGAACAATGTGAAGACAAGATTATCATGATACACTACTCAAAATTCTGAACCTAGTAGTGGTCGTAAATAATCCCAAGCCCAAATGTGATTATGGCTAACGGCGTACTTGCAACTTGGACATTGGATCAGCATGGTCTTGAAAAAGGTACGTCCACACAGACAGTGAATTGGAACACATGTGGCTCGGAGCAAAGAACCATCGAGAACAAGATTGCGGTGAGCTGCACTAGCCGTCATGACCTGTAAAAATACAACAAAGTAGTGACACAAAACACGCATCGACTGTGTGCAAACAAAATGGGTGATTCATAAAAGACAAATTATAAAAGCTGCAAGAAACGAACCGGAAATAATCAGTAATAGTTTCTTCGAAATAACCCCCAAAACAGTACACCTAGCCAGCAGACAAATGAACGATTAGTTAAAGCATGTGCGCCAGACTATTTTAAAGGCTGTCGTCACATAACAAACTGGGCTCCATACAGGAATGGATGCTGTAACCGCTCAGAATTAGACAGAACTGAAAATGGTCGACGCTCGAGGTTGCGATCGTGTAGTCGAATAATTCAAGTCACTGACTGTGAGCTACCTAGAACTCGAACACAAAGATGAGGCTGTACGGTTTGGTTTCAACGTCGTTTACAAAGAAAGTAAGCAGTCAACAAATTAGGAAACATCTCGAAGAGCATTTCGGGGAAAAAGCGCGGTGAGGCCTACAAAAAGGGGTAATTGAAACAGATGTGATCACTTAAGCATCACTGTCAACTGCTGACATGTGGCCATCACAGACAATGGCAAAACCGAAACTTAAAAGCCTCAAAACAAGTAATAATATTAATAAGCGACCTGTAAGAAATGAAAACAATAAATCCTCAACGAATAAGGGTAGAATCGCCTGAGAACACGTAAGAGAGAGAATGCCGAGTATTCTTCAGGAGCACGAAAATGTAGTTCGATTAGTTTAGTCATAACAATAGGAAAAATAAACCAACGGAGCCTCCGTGATACCAGTTACCATCATATAAGGAAACTCAACACGATGACCACGCATCATCCTGTTAGAACTGGGGAAAATGAGCAGTCAACAAACAGCGCGCAGAAAAAGCCTATATAAACCACGTCTTGGGTCAATAACGATGAAGCGACATCAATGACAATTCGAAATATGTAGTCACATACACACGTAGATAACACAGGATTCGTGAGCACCCTTAACTCACAACATCGCCCTCACAATCTCTGGTGAGCGGTAACTGCTGAGCTATATAGAGTAGCATTTGCACATGGAGACACCCATTTTCTCTGAGTCCCATCTAGAATCCAGAACAGCTTTAATGATGTTACAAGTCAAGAGTTAAAACTCTGATGCACTCTGACTGAAGGACAATCTGCTCACTGGACAGTCTCCTCCGATTAAGTCTGAATCGGGTAAATAATATAGGCGCAAAATAATTGAATCAGACAAAAGTATGTATCGGAATGGTCATCCAAACCAGATATATTTGGCAACAGTATGACGTAATTCAGCCCGAAAATAGCATGATCGGCTTACTTCCTGGTTAGAATAACCGTCGTCAGAAACCTCACTGTCCAGGTCACTCAAACGGGAAGGGGAGACAGCCAGTTCTTCAGGCACTTCCACAACCTAGACAGAATGACAAGGAATGAAGAAAATGGTTGTAGGATGAAAGCGACAAGTAACAGCGGACACATTAGAGGTACAAGATATCGACTCCCGAACGATTGTGACGGTTAGCTGAACACCACCGAGCATATCCCAAGGTTGTGCCCAAAGAGACGGCTTTCAAACGTAGGTGAGACACGAAGGACGTGGAGCTTAACGGTCAAATTCCGTCACCGAGAGCTTGCTAGATTCACGCTTGAATAGTGAATACTTTAGGAAGGCATAAGGATCAGTTGAAGGTTCAACGGCATGACGCAGATTACATACACAAACAGGACTCTACGTGCTGTAGCAGGTATACATAGACAGTTCCTAGTCAGAATGGCGTACAAAGATTCTCCAGACAGCTGCAGTCGAGGGAGATTTCATTGCCATATGCATAACTTTCACATACTCTCAATGCTGGTTAGGTTCAAGGTTAACTAAATATGCAACCTAATTCAACATACAATAGTTACAGCCTAAAAAACCAACGGCTCAAGATATACAATCCATTCAGAATGTGTTTGCTGTCACCATTTTACCCATTACAATCACGCGAGCAGTGGAACGGATCAGTGGTGACAACCAAAACGTCAAGCTACCAATTCAAAGATACGACCAATCCTCGTATCAGTGGCGCCGATCATTGATGCCTGTCCACAAGGCACATAGTCTGAATGACCGTTCTCTAGCCACACAGCCACCTGCTCGGTCCACCACACAGATACACTCGTCAACAAAGAGACCACACACAGATCATACCTCCAACACGTCAATGCTACTAGTAATAAAGGTAAGAAAAAATTGCACGCCGACATTATTCTCGGGGAAATACTGTCGGTCACGATGCTAATTAACAAGGTTATCCAAAAAGGCAAGCTGGTGACAATAAGTAGGATGATGTCCAAATAAAACCAACATTGGGACAGTACAGTTAATACTAACTAGTCTGTTCTGCTAAAAGATTTAGCGAGAGTTACACGCAATCTAAGTAAGAACCACACAATAAACAGTAGCCAGCACACCACGAGGGAGAGAGTAAAACACAATTCCAACAGATCAGCGAACCATCTGGAGGTGCTGTAGCGTGTACTGCTCTTACGAAAAGACTTCACATTTCCCACAGCACTGTTTAATGATAGCGAGCGATCGCACACATATAAGTTATTTAGAACCATACAGATGAGCGTAGTCTGCAAGATAAACTTTCGTGTTCATTGGGGACAACGCGTACAATGGAACAGCATCAGACACAGTAGCAATCAACATTACGCATTTTGTCATCAAACGAACAACATTCAAACCCGATCATATTGCTTGCATTTAGACGACATTTCGGTAGGTTGATACTAACTCAAATTATCCACTTTCACTTTCGCATCCAGTTTTATGGCTAGCCTGATATTTCGCTCACAATGATCATTGTGGCAAAACCGTGTGTAGTATCTGGAACCACAGCGCGGCGGTGGACGACTAGTGGGTGAAAAAGGGAGGATATAAACGGGCTGGTAAAAAGAACGTGAGGGAATAACAACGTCAACAACCAGAAGTATCACATTTTAAGGCCGCATGAAATTAAGATAAACAAGCATTCAACTTAACACTATACATGAAATGAGAATCTTTACCTTCAGTTCAGGTTCATAGCGCATTTCCATTTGCTCGTATGCACCCAAAGGTTTACTGTGCCTCGAGGTTGAAAAAAGATCCTGAGAACAACCCTCGGGATTTAAGGTTAACTGATTCGTGTTAGTGTAGCGGTATGTTGCTTCTGTTCCAGCAGCAAGACAGCCAGGATCAACATCAGATAGCACTGAAGAGGGGTCGTTGACGTTGGGATTTTCTGAGCTGACCGTACCAGAATTTTCGGAGTCATCAATGGGTCGCTTGCATCTTCTATGTTCGTCAGAGAACAATAATTGTGAACATGTACTTTCAGACCTTGTATCGCGCGGGTGGGAATCCATTAAATGAGGTGCCATAGAAGGGGGTGTCAAACCAGATGGTAAGGCATAATTGTGATCGTTGTACTTCAAACCGAAGGAACAAATGGTTGGACCGTAAGATAAAGAAGATTCTGGGTACACAGCATCGAAGTCTTCTTCACTAGAAAAACAAACGAAGAATGTGCAACCGGTTCCAGGTAGTACATAATTATAGGATGACGTAAGTATAATAATGATTAATCTTACCATTTTGACAACAATGTGCGTAGCGCCAAATAAATCCCAACAAGCTGGGGGAAAACAACTGAGTGCACATTAAGCTGAACGAGTTATGGGATGATCTTTATCACAGCAAATAAGGTCAGATCGGACATTGATTCCATTTAGTCCCCAACATGAGGATAAATTGCGAGACGTTTAAAGAAAATTAGTCGTACGTAAAAACAACCTGCACGTTAGTAATAGTGGCCACAGTCTGCAGCTAATATTTGCGGAGTTTGATCCTCCTTGGAAGTCATATTTACACAGAAGAAAAAAAGGCATATCTCTCTCAACATGACAGAAATTTGCAGTTTGTTGTCAAAGTTTGCTTGCGTACCACGGATAGCACACAATTTGGAACTACTTTGCCTTATGATAACTGGACTTAAAATGTGGGTCGGAAATTGTCTCCCATACAAAATATAAATGTGCCAAAGTGTGGTAGGCAACGATGAAGGCTTTGTTGATTTTGTACCTTGTCGAAAGCAAACAGCGAGTGGATGCGCGCGTGTGTTGTCCATTGTGCGATAGGATATGCATACTGACCACAAAGCTCGATCGATTCTCATATGACGCGTGGGAATCATATTAAATTTGAGAAAGATAAAGAAGTGCTCACAAGGACATCCAGCCTAATAATAGAAATGACAAAGATGCTTAAATGACCAAAGCTGCAATGACGAATCTAGCATCAGATGTCTACGCATTAAAGAAAACAGCTACAAGTGAACAAAGGAGGGAGAGAACTGTTCTACCTATCAGATCCCAAAGCAGGAATGGTCAACAAACAAACTGAAAGACAAGCTCGCTTTGGCAGCCAAGCAAACGACAATTTGCAGTTTTAAAGTGGTGATGATTAAGGGAAGAAAGAGGGTTCAACTGATAGATGAGCGCCAATAAACAGGTTACGCTGAACGACAAACCACCTGACGCTACCAAATAAACGAAACATTTCACGATGCAGATGTTGAGCACGAACTGTTCAGGGAAAAACACCGTATTGCTATCATAACGGAAGAAAATATGTGCGGCGTTACCGAGGAAACATATGAGACGCACATTTGCTGTTGTCTCTACATAGTGGGCAGGTTGATGGATTGCTGAACAGGAATTCGGTCATTCCAAGTATAACAATGTTACACAGGTCGAACTGTTAACAGTCAGATGAATCGTCGAGAACGTTATTGTTGGGAAAAGGCACTTTTCCCAAAAATTCGCATTACATACCAAGGAAAATGGATTTCTTCATTTTCTGAGAATTTGAACGCTCGCCATAATTCTCGAACATCCGAGAAGTTAGGCTCGCCCCTGATTGGTCCATTCGGTGACTTAGGCCCAAAGCGGACCCAAACCTATAAATACAGTTACTGTAAATCATAATTCTGCCTTCGGGCTGAGCAGCAAATAAAGCTCGTTTGAAAGCCGTCTTTTTCCTTACTTGTTGGGGGGTTCTAAGCTGCAAGAGTTGGGTTCCGATATTTGCACTCTGATTTTCGTACCGTTTTGCGATATCGTTGCGTTCGTTCGTGATAGAGATACTGCTCGTGGTCTTTACGTTTGCTCTTGCCTTTTTCTATCAGGCGGGGTCGTAAGGGTTATAACTAAGTACGTTGTCTCTATCGTTAACAAATGAACCAGTTGAGTCAGAGAAATTGAATCATTACTCAGTCAAAATGTCAAGTCGCCGCACGTCCGTGAGTTAACCGTTTTACATAGGGTCAAATTAATACCCTGCCGATGGAATGTGAAATTAGAAATCCAGGAAAAGAGCACTCGGTTATTCTTCAATAAGAACGTCTTCTCTACCGAGTTAACTCGTTAGGTCAGATAGTCCTTACGGTCCTCAAGTAGACTTTCCATAGGTTGCGTTACAGCTCATGGTGGTCACCGGCATATTCGGAATAAGAATGGTCGACCGAAGATTGCTCCTAAGTTCTGTTGAGTCAGGAGAAATTCCCTTGTCGTATGCGTAACACCACTTCAAAACAGACGTTCTCACAACTGATTTACATGGCTGTTGAATAGGTCGTCCAATGCACGTTTGGAACAAGCCACTGTTGTAACCAAGACAGCCTGGTTTTCACCGCGAACTAACAAGCAAGTCGCACAGCAACATCGATTAAGACTGAATAAACCACTTGACATCTAAGCTCACAGCAAACAATATCAGGGGAGCACAAATAACGGTATGGTCTGGATAAATAGTTTAACGGAAACCTGTCACACCATGACAGCGATACGGTCATTTCGTGCTGGGTTAAGCTGCTATTGCGAGTTTTTCACGGCGGTAAATGAGCTAAGATGCGAAACTCGATACATGGATCACCAGTTAACACATCGCGTTTGGATACCGAACATACCACTCCATCACTTCCTTTCTGATGTACGACGACCACGCTGTGAAGTCATACTATCAACAAGCACCACGATACAAGACAGTTCCATCTGTTTTAGAAGACAAAAACAGCGCGAACTACCGTTTGTTGGGCCATATGCAAGCAGTACAAATAAGTCTTTCTGGTCCGTGTCGACAGACTACGACAGGAGTAATAAATCTGGCGACGCACAAGCGATCGCCCACCAAAGTTAAACCTACCAGGTTTTGCTACGCATTGGATCTTAGTGCGATGCCACTCCTGCCTGAACATGACTCGGTTCCGTCGTTGCCATAGAAACAACGACATACCCATAACATTGTCCAAGGTTGATTTTAAATAAACTACAACACAAGGAACATAAATGCGTTTTGTAGATAGAGCGCGTCTAGTTCCAAACTTCAAAAAGCGCTCACCAGAGCCACCTGATAATCCATTTGTTAGAGTGAGTATTAAGAAGGTCAATGGTTACCGATTACCTTGGTGTGAACGCAAAAAATGATAGAGGGAAAATGAAAAGAGTGAACGTACTCCCTGGGAACAACTTCGGATACTTCCCGGTCGTATACGTCGCGGAAGAGAATTCGCTTGAGAAGCTAAGACTCTGAATCTTTGCTCCACAACCTTAACCTGTAAGCTTCCACGAGGACCCTACCTGGAGTAAGTAACCTAAGTCTGGTTCATTCGACGATCTGTTGAGAAATACTCGTACCTTTTAGATCAAATTTATTAAGGAACCGGTGGTCGAGCTCAACCATCAAACGACCGATAGCTTTCCGTTTGACTGTATTTTCCTAACACTTACATTAGTCAGAAGTCAGTGTTGCTGCAACCATGGACCTAATTCTACATCACAACGTTAGGACCGTGTCTCACCACCTAAACTCGTATACGCGAGCAGTGATTGAACCTTCAATGCCATGAGGGTAACTTTCTTTTCCCCGGTCACTTTCATTGGTTTGCCTGACATGATCAGAACTTAAGGGCCCAACATCTTAGTCAGCATAGCGTGTCGAATCAATCCAGAACGCAAGCCAGACCATTACAACACAGCAGAGGAAACCACACCCTTATTAGGTTACCAAGCAGAAGGTAGTTCAGGCCAGAGCCACGCCCTCGATGACCATATATGACGCCCACAACGATGATGCAGGACTAAAAAATGCATTACCTGTTGTCAAACCCCATACCGCTCCTAAAGCAAATGAATCATAAGCCATATTGATTTCACTAGATGGAGGCTTAACGGGAAGCCTTCTTACGCAATAGGGCCAAAACATTTACAGCAGCATACCGAAGTACGAAACACAATCGCACACTTAGACGTGGAAAGAAAAGTTAATAACCGATAAACGTAAAGTAACTGCAATAATCTTCCTGTAAATAACGAAAAAGCAAAGCAACAGGGCTTGTTAAGGAATTTGATTACAAAGTCTCAGCGTTGAGATGTGCCAATGGAACTCGATGACTGAAACAAAAGTGAACACCAATTTTAGTAGTAAAAGCATTCTCTAATCACAGATTTACAAATTAGAAGGTAGGGTGGAAAAACATGCAAGTTTGGTGAAAAGGTGTGGACGACACAGACATTATATATATATATATATATATATATATATATATATGAAGGTAAGAGAAAGATGTAGAGATAGAGAGACAAGAAGACACCGACGAACATAGAGACTCAAAATACGAGTGCTAATGACTTTTATTCCTCGCCATATCAGACAGCGTCTTTCAAAACCCAACTATGAATCTGGGAACGCCCTACTGAAGCAAGTTTTAGTGCGAGCGCCTCTATGTTCCGAACTCAAGTCACACGCTAGCCGCCAGGCTGACGATTCCAGTCCAACCCACCAGTCCTGACCTGTACTACTATTGTGACGTGGTGGGCAGGTTTGTGTATTGCGTCGATTCGGATAGATATGCCGACCAGGAATTCGGTTATTCCAGGTAACTATGTCAAACAGACCAAAGGGTTGGAAGTCAGTCGAAAAACAGTTATACTAATGGGGTTGTATTGCAAACTACTGGTGCTTAGGTAGCACAAACGATCCTGTGAGCATACAACGGAACTAATTTTACAGTCGCTGCACTGCTGTCATTCGAATAGAGAGGACGGTTAGAAAAGGCATTCCTAAACAAGAAACACTTTCATCACCCAACGATTAAACGTGACAACACGTGTATCATCTAGAACAGCCAAAAAACTTTCGGTATCATTGAACAGCTTGACGTAGCCTCGAATACATTTAGTGCGCGCAACGGTACTTAGAATCAAACAGTACTTTCTTATTCACTGCTCATCGGGCTAGGCAAACTTCATTGCCAATTGAGTCAGACCACTGAGTCTCTGGCTCTAGGCAGGACACCCCCAAGAAAACTGTATCCTGCTGCTTGGCAGGCCATAGTTTGGAGTCAGAGATTCGGGGTTGGGTTTCCTCAAGTCAAACCCCTTCCGCGGCATAAACGACCGGGAAGTATGGGAGGTTGTCGCTCTCCCGATAGTGACATTATTCATTCATTATAAATTTCTTCTACTCTGACCCCTCTCCATCTCCAAGTTTTCTGCATTCCCTGTGCCCTTAGATAATAATTGTTTTGTATAGCCAAGACAATTGGCACATATTTGCGCCTTCAATATTCGCACTCTGACAAGTTGGTCAACAAGCTGCTCCGGTAAGCACTCTCTCAAGCCTGGAGCTTGATGCATGCTGTATCACAGACGCGACTCTACGATTCTAACACCGTTATTCACTTGAGCTCACCTTTAGGTAAGTGTCGACCCAAGTGCTTCACCGTTAGAGTCTCTGATGACGCTGAAGTTGAAACTCATGGTCAGGCTGCAGTACAGATCGCACTGAGTTCGAAAGCAGAGTAATGCTCCATTGAATCGTAGTGAACAGTCGTTTATGTGTTGTCAAACTTAATACATCGGTTAAGGTCCAACAACGCAAATCAGAAAAGCGTTGTACAGTCATTGTACAGGCGTACGCTTCAATAGACAGCTGTTTGGATGTTACCAAAAATGCGTTCCACGATGCCATCATTGACCTTCGAAAGTAGACCAAACAATCAGACACCGTCAATCTAGCGGGCGAGTGGGTCGCTCAACTCGGTCATCTTTCTCTAAAGAGGCGGTTGGGAGATATTTATGGTGTCCGGGCACAACGCATTGGCGGTAGAGAAAGACTGCTGCAATCGTGCGCACCTCACGGTCTCCATACTTCGAGCATTGCATTTCAAAGGAAGCAGTTATACAGAAACCACCCTCTTTCTCCAGTTACGAACACAGCTGGATCATACAGCAATCAGTTACAGGTACAGCGACTCCGTTAAACACTATCGTCCATATGCAGCAACCACCTGGACTCAGACCATTCTGTTGTGCGTGTCAGTTTTGCTTTGTCATACACGCCGGAGGTGACACATTAGTAAATGTAAGATCCTTAACTAGCATTCAAGCGAGAAGAGTGTAAAGAACGCTTACCAGGAAGCACTGGTGAACAAGTTGTCCAGTTCGAGTCAAGTGAGAGATCCTAACGAACCGCACCGCCCATTGTTTGACGTAGCCGCTGATAGTTGGAAGAAACCGCAAGGCGGCCAAGGGATGACGTGATCACAGGGTAAGAAAACCTTGACCGTTCCGCTGGACGAGTTTGGGGGAGTTCACAATCCCTCACAACGTTGATTGAAAACCACCTTTGACTCTTCTGTTTCGTGAAACTGTTTGTCTGTTTATTTTCAACCTCTCTTTTTCATTACATGTTCGTACTTGATTATAACTCTAACTTTGTGGACTACTGTTAGGACCAACAGCAACCCGAGTCACTGTACTCACACATCCGACCCAAAGATAAAGAATAGCGACATGATGAACGTACCACTCGCAAGCAAGATACAGGGTGTGAGAGATGGTGAGTTGACATTCGTAAGGTGCGGTCAAGCCAACAAAACATGAGAACAGGTCAGCATGACCGTGATTTGACAGAGTTGATACATTCTAAAGAAATGTCGGCGAACTTCAAGAATTCTGATAACGTTGTCCCGTTACATGTCGACAATAATTCACAGACACCGATGGTCGGAAGAGAAGGCTGTGTGAACATTCTCCGTGCGCATGAACCAGGTGTTGCAGCCGCGCAACAGGATTGTGCTTTCACACTCGGTCTTTCACAGAAAGTTTGAGATCATACCGATGCCACAGATGGTGTAAGTTGGCAAACGCCATCCGAGTCTCAGGTATACGACTTGTGATTTCATCACACATTCCACCAGTGCTGATACAACTTCCAAGGTATGAAACATTCTCAACCATCTTCACTGGTTCACTACCACGGGTGATAGCCGGCGTAAATTTTTTAGTCTTGCAACAACACAACACTTAATAAGTGCAAAGACCATAGCAAACTGACGAAGTGAGGCTTCTAATCTGTCTAAGATGTTCCCAGCACCCTGCGAATCCTCACAAGCATGTCGCGAGGTTGAATGCAAACCATCACATTTGCAGTCCGTCACGGCACACTCTAGGATCGCATCCACTGCATCTCGTATAAACGGGGTCGCCCTATCTGCTGCAGGGTGGATAGGCGAAAACATGCTACCGCCGAACCCTCCTCCACTGTCCTATCAAATTTAGTTAGCAGGCTCCTCCCAACCTCCATTTCTGATAGTAACTCCACAGGTCCCACAACAGATAGCTAACCGTGGTAACATTGAGCCGGTAAGTTCCGTCTCTTGCCATTCAGCTTCATGCCTCCCTCGTCCCTTGCTTAGACCTAGAATGCGAATTAATATAGGTGCCTTCAGCGTTCGCACTCTAAAACAAGTAGATCAACGGGCCGCTCTTGCATGAACGTTAGACTCGTTGCATGTCGATGTCTGCTCTATCTCGAAAACTAGAATCCAGGATATTAATCAGCG
>JTDE01020853.1:12569-49006 GCA_014338405.1 Paragonimus skrjabini miyazakii | reverse complement strand
CTTAAGAATGAAACTATTCACATACTGACGTGACGCTGGTGACATATCAGCGGGATTGACGAAGGCACGCGTTGCCTTTGCCAACCTGTGTCAGGTGTGGCGTAGAAAAGGCGTCCGGATGTTGTTGGCAGGCAATGTATATACTACTTGCATACGTTTTGTTCTTCTCTTTGCCTCTGACGTCGTCTGCTCGCGACGAAGGTGCCACCAGATTTGTGTTTAACCATTCGTGTCTCCACCGATTAACCCACACTAAGTGGGATGATCGCTTCAGCAATGCGGCCGTTTGTTGGCACATGTTTCGGGACGCTCGAGGTACACGATCAATTAGCCAGGTAATCAGGTTGGACAGTCTGCATTCGTTCGGTCATGTACTTCGCATGCTGGTATTTACGCATACCATCAACAGTTGGGTAACAATGCAGGGGGTGGTCAAGCGATGTGACCACCAAGTATGCGATTTCTGACTGTTTCGTTGAATAAAGTGCGTAGGTGTCGTTTACCCGGCTGGAGTCTTTGCGATCACTCACGTCGCTGGTTTGAAACGCTATTCGAGATGTCCACGTGTCGCAGTCAATGGGATGCCTGCACTCAACGTTTTTAGCCCTTATGTTTAACCCCGTCTTTATCCTTTTGGGGTAAATTTTTTTCTCTATATTATTTCACATCTTTTACAATGAGCTGCTGCTGGAGCCACAGTACCTTCTGGTCGAACCAATGAACGAATGAATGAGTTGAATTAAATGACCTTCAAGTCGTTCAATTCAATATATGTTCAATAGTGGAATTTCCAGTGTATTTCGCCTATGTCCGAAAGGTTCGTATACTCTGTTATTGAAGCAACTGTGCCTTCACATTAACTGAGGTCATACTTTCTCGGTTGATTCACTCTTTGACACCCGTCCAGTCAATTCCCCTAATGCCGTACGCTCTGGCGGTTTTTATAACATTTTTTCAGGTGTCTCCACATAAATGTTGCGTCGCCATCCAGTTTGGCCACCGTTCGCAGTGAAATTTAAAACGCTTTGTGAATGCACGTGATCTTTTTTTTTAAAATTGGTGTTCACCGTAAATGATGCAAACAAAAATGGAGTGTTTCCTTATCCTTATGGATAAAAGTGCCATGCACTCAGGATGTTAGTGGTTTTCTGGCAAAGACAAGCTACATTCGAACGAATACTTGGTTTATCCTTATGCGAATCAATAGCTGTAACTGTAGTGGCGTAATGGAGGATCACCTGTTCTGTTTTATTGCTTTGCGGATGAGCCCTTCAACATAGTGTCCGAAGTATGAAAACGTTAGTAACGGACTGCATAAACGTCAGCTATGACGACTACATCCGCTCTATTTTTTCCGGCTAAAGAGTTGGTCTTTTTGTACACGTCTGTGATACTGGATTCTGTTTAATAAGCAACTTTACAGCGAGCTCTGCTATGTTGCTGCCATTGCGATTTATGTTGTATAGACATTTTAATCGGAATCGCTCATGTTTGGTTCCATTTTAATGAAGCGAACACGCAAGTAACAACAGGATCTGGGTTCAGGGCAAAAGGTATACATACTGTAGACCAGCATTGTACATTTGAAAAACCCATTCACCCATCTCAGTACTGATAACGAATGAATCATCAACGTAGTCTAACAGTCGACTGCTTCGAGATTACACATGGTGGTTTTACTTCCGCCGTTCATTCAGGTAGCCTTACTTTCCTTCCTGTTTGTCTAAGCAGCTAACAGATAGATATTTTTGTAGCTGCCATGAATAGTAGTTAGTTTGGTATCTAAACTGTAAACCTAAGGTACCAAAGTTACTTCATTAATTCCACTTCACTCAGACCTTGAATGACCACTTCCCCGTTCATTGACTATAATGCTGATTTGTTGTTTCAATAGGCCTTCTTGAGATGATGTCGAGGTCCTTGATCTATCATTCTACAGTTATGGACATTCAACGTTGATCTTTATGTTATCCTATTTATTACAATATCTGAGTGTTCGTAACAGATCTGCAAGCATGTTTCTATTTGTCGCTTCTCATCCCTAACATTCGGATTTATCCCGTTTGTATATTAAAGTTGTCTATTAGTTGATGAGTAGTCGGGGATTTGGTTAATTTCAATTTGAACATCACCCACAATTGATCGCAGCTGTCGCACTCCCATAGACTTTCCAGTCGGCCCCTTTCGAAAAGAAGCACTAGACTCGAGTTTCGCTCTCATTAGAGCTCGTCAGTAGTGCATATCCTCGTCACTGCTGGACTAGAACTCCGTCTACGCTGTTCATGAAACAACCGTGTTTACCACTGCGCCATTGACCTCACATTAGGCACGACCAAATTATCATATGTGAACGCTCAACCACTTTCGCTTGTGAGTGATGATCAGGGGCTGCCCGATCGTCTCGATAGAAGACACAGTAATTGTCTGTCCGATCGATAACCCTGCGATTAGGACTTCCTAGACAGGTCGAAATCTCCTATCTCATTAAACCTGCTAGGCGATATTTTAGATCACTGATGAGTTGTTTGCTTAACACAACTTATTGCCGTGTATAAACTTTTGGGGTGTCCAACATCCTGCGTACCTTGTTCGTTTTGTGAGTAACAAACTTCTCCTTCCTCTTGGCAACTGATTAATGTTTTCCATCTTATCATAGTCCAGAAAGGAAACTTTTTCTTTTTGCAAAACTTACTAATTATTAGTTTGTTGGAATGCGACAGCGCTGAAAGGTTTTGTTCCAGACGAGTAAATCGATGACTTGAATTGACTTGATCTGGTTTGTTCGACTGCCAATAAACGTGTGTACGTTGGCATATGGCCAGAAATTCAAATGCCAAAACAGAGGGAGAGAAATTAGCAGAACCTTACTGTTTACATGGTGGCTAAGAAACATATTTGACAAGTGAGAGCATTTAATGTTGCACGGAATTATCTTGATTTCACGCGGAATTGTATTATCTCTATTTCCACGTGATCTAACGATCTCATTGGCCATTACAAACCTTTGCCTTCTCACATAGAACTGATGACGCTTATAGGAGTTTCGTCAGTCAACGTCTTAATAATTCTAACCTGATGATTGTGCTTGACTAGATCTTAAAGCTATCGCAGACGATATTTTAGAGATCCGTCGCCGGTAGCACAGTCGTTAAGTATGCATCAAGTGACACTTGCGTTTTCAGTCACACGTCAGATCCAAGCGTTAAATCTGTACCTAGATCTTTTGTTATTCGTTCGCTTACCTATTATATTTACTTACACTTACTCAAATGATATCTGAACGGTACATCTTGTTGAATTTTCAGCCTGTGTGTTTCGTGGCCGGTTTTCATTAAAGCGTTTTCCCGGTCCTTTCATATGACCGGTCGTCGTGAAATCGAAAAACTTCACGAGACAATTGCTTTTTCTTCCGACTTCTACGTATCCGTCTTCGGTTGGGACGTGTTCAACAGGCAGGTTGATAATAGAATGTTCACAGAATGTGCTACGGATTTCTGGGAGTTTTCATACTATTTTGTGATGGTTTTTGTTTATTTTTCGACCCATTTTCGCATATGCTACACCCCAGGAAGGTGAAACAAAATGATCTGTATATCCTCTTGAACAGGACAAAGATCACATGGGGTTATGTAAATGGATTCATTCGGTATACTGTCTTCATTCGTAAACATGCAACACAAACTTATTGATCAGTTAACTGGAAACCAAAAGAATGATTACCAGTGGTTTCCTAAAGTTATTTTTTTCTTGTTTTCTCAGTTAGCCGTTTGTTAATTTTAAGTGTTTACATGTGAGAAAAGTACATGGAATGAATTTACCTCGAGATCTCTGTATTCTATATGTGATATGTCGTGAAACACCCGATGCCATAATGTTAAACACTAATATTAATGGACACGATAGGCTCAACAGTCCATCGTTCAAAAGTTATATGTTGGCACACATTAAGTAGAGTAGGAATTCGACGTGTCTGTTTCAAGCGAGAACATCCATATAGTGAATGGCCGAAGCTTTACTGCTGTCGTACCCGTGTTACATGAATAGCAGTCATTTTGATGTAGTTTTCTGAAACTTTAGTCTATTGCGTCTGCTGTTTTATTCTGAGGCTTACTCTCACTAACCATCATACGTCATAGCTGCATTTCCTGTTGTTGACATTTCCTTGTCTGTTTTATCACTTATACTTTCCGAAGTCTATGATAGTCGGTCACTAGTATAGGTCACCTGTTCCCTGCCAAACAGCTGTTTCGATAACAGAGCTGTCTGCAAGGGTCCATTTTATAGTGGTGGAATACACGTCCGCGCAACTCAACATAATAATTTGGCATAGCATTTCAAAATGCTCCATAAAGGTAGCCCATAGTTATTTACACGCAGTCGTGGTTACGACGAGCAAAATGAGTGTGTAGTTGATTGTATGCGCAAGTCATCTCAACTATATAATTGAGGAGACGAGCTATCTGCGTATGGTTCGAGAGTACGAACTGTCATCGAGGATATTCGAAGTTTGGTTGCTTTCATTAGTTGCAGTGGGATGAAGTGTGCTGTAGGTGTTGAACTTAAAGGAGAAATAAAATGAGTATTGAGAGGCTATCGACATAGTAGTTACTTAGTGCATACTACACTGATATACACAGTGTGCTGTAAACGATTCTTTTGAAAGCAGTACATTATAACTGTAACGAAATGAGCCATTTTCTGCTTCTGGTATTGTATACTATTTAGTGGAAAGAACTTAACTGTGCTGCTGTGTTCGGACGTGTTACGAAATTATCCGTATAGAATGATTGTCGGGCAGTGATGTAAAGCTGTCCCACTTCCACGTTCTGCATTTGTACAGCGTTTGAGCTGTTAAGTGCAGTCCTGGGAACCCACATTGTAGACTTGACGGTCACCAATAATCGATAGAACGATGGACATCAAAAATGCCACTCGAATCTAACTGAGTGCTAAATACGAGAATCCTGAAGCTGATAAACAAAACAGGGATTTAGGACCACCTCCTTACGATTCCTACATTATCCCTACGAGTTAACCTTGTGGACAACCGTTCAGTCATTTTGAAGCCGAGTATCCATGTTGAAGCGATTCATGATCTAATCCGGATTGTGATCTTGCTTTACATTCAGACTATTCGCTCCATGGAACCTCCTAGTTCCAGCTTGGACCAAGCTGGTATACGAGCATCCTGGCTACATGGCTTGGATGACATTTGAAGATATGCGGAATTTTCTTTCGCGGTACAGACTTTCCCCTGGAACGTGAGTCGCTCGAAAATTCTATAATTTATATAGGTTCTTCTACACCTCAAAAATAATTTTACACATCAGACACTTCAAGCAGGTTCAACCGTTAGTGTCTATTTTATACTTAATTCCTGCATGCGTTTAAGAAGTACTCACTAGGTGCTGTTGAAACAATGGCTAACAATGCTCCACTATTGTAACGACATAAAAGGAATGATCCTATAAGGCATGTAATAATCATGAATAACGTTACCACAGTTTAAAAGAGCTACTCTAAACTGCTTCCAACCAATACACATTAGCAAATCTCAGCTTAACCTCCTCAAGACTGTCCATATTGCCGTTTTTTTCTGCTTCACAGCTACGCTTTTCGCATGAGTTGCAGAAGTATTGGATTCTGGTCAGTTGCCTATGTGGATGCAAGCGGCAAAGTTATTCAGAGCGTTTGTCGTTCACAAAACTTCGCCGACTTTTTGGAAGAAGGTATCAACAGGGGGAAGTAAGTGTGCCCTAATAATTTCGACTCTGTATCATGCAGCAACAGGATAACTGTATTGTATTCATGACGTTTTATTCAACCATCTCTCTTCTAGTCTTCCCACGATCTTGCGACATTATGTTTCCTTACTCATTAACTAAATATTGTTATCGTGCCCAGAGTGCAAGTAAAGTGACCATAGCTCGATTCGATATATTTGAAGACCAAACGTTTCAACTGGGGATTAGAAATATGCACTAAACCGAAACCCTTGTGTTTCAGGTTGGCTTTTTTCACTTGCTAGAAGGTATCTTCTATTTCGTTATCTTGGACGTTTCTTACGTTTTTCTTATCAGCTCACAGAATGCTGTCCGAAAATACGGACACTTTTGCTAACGTTAAACGTTTCTTTTAGCTCAAAGAATACGGACGCAGATGGCAATGACATATTTTCGAGATTCGAATTTTAGTCATCTTGAATACTCACACTGATAATATCAACCGAACTGCAACCCATGTAATCATACTATGTCCAGTACCCAGTAGTACTCACTCTGCATTTTTTCACTAATATAACTTTTCCGTTTATCTTATGTTATATCTCGGTGTACCTATTCTGCTACCTTATCATCGTGGTCTGACTAGTGTACTACATTGGTCCGGTAGACTGTTCTGGCTGTGTCCTAAGTTCTACCAGGCACAGTAATATTAGAAGGCTTGAAGAGGGGTAGTCAGACGAAAAATTCGTATTCCTAGAGTTGTTTATCGTACTGCTGACTGTGTTGGAATGCTTAAGCTGGTATGCCTGATCCTGTGAACACATCAGAACTAGTTTTATAATTGCTACACTGCTGTCTTTCAACTAAGAAAGTGGGGGGGGGGCTAAAAAATTTACCTTTATAAACAGCACCCCGATTGCCTAATAGTTGATTATGACTGTTGACTTGTTATCCAGCGCATTCGACAAACGTTTTATGTCATGATATAGCTTCAAATACATTCACTGCGTGCCGCAGTTGACAGAATCAGACATCTATGTCGTGTTCATTGCACTATCGGACAGGGCAAGCCAATTATTGCCAAGTGAATCAGCCTTTTAAATCATTGGCTGCAAGTAGGGTCCCTCCAAGAAAATCTTTTATTCTGTTGTTTCAGAGGTCAGACTTTTGTATCGGTGATCCAGAGTTGGGCTCCTCAAATCAGTATTCTTCTGTGGTATATATGATCGGGGAGTATCAGCAGTTAGCATTTCTTCCAACAGTGACCTTATTCAGTCAAAACGACGTTCAAGTTCTATTTTCCCCCCTTCAATTCCACGTTTTTCTCTTGGTATGTCCATTATTTTCTGCAGATAAGACGACTGGTAAGCATTAGCGTTTTCAATACCTGCACTATCCGACAAGTAGGTCAGCAAGTTGCTTTGGTGATCACTGTCTCAAATTTCGAGCCATGTCTTGGAAGACGCGAAACTGGGATTCAAACACCATTACTTATTTGAGCTAATCTCTAGAAATCTGTCATTTAAAGCGCTTTTCTATCAGAGTCTCGGGCGACGCCGAAAGTGAGTCTCGCAGTCAAGTCGGAGCGGAGATTGCATTAAGACTCAAAATGGAACATTGTCTATTCTATTAGATCTTAGTGGACGATCCTCTGTGTGCTGTAGGACTCGGTATATTTTTGGCACAAATCAAGAAAACATTATTTAATCACTACATGGGCGCACACCCTAACATACAGCAGTTCAGGTGCTATGACTAATACTTTCTTTGAAGCCCTCATCAACCTTCTGAAGCAAACTAATCGTGATATTATCATACAGTCTTGGGACTTGAATGCTAAACATGACCGTCTTGTTCCGGAGAAAAATCTGCTGGGCCGTATGTTTGGTATCTGGTCGCAAAACACTGACATTGTTGAAAGACTGCTGCAAACGTGCGCATGCCATCAACCTTACATTGGGATTACCCTATTGCGATGCAGAAGGAAGCGTTGTGTCACACGGATACCGCCCTGTGCATCATGGGCACAGACCGGTGATACGAGTGATTCCACTCTGTTGGAGACTGGTGAACATTGTGAACTCGGGTCATTCGTGTGTACTTGTCCGGTTTTTTTCTGCAAGTTTCTCGGAAGGCATACACTCATAGATGCCAGGTAGGTTACTGACATTCGAACGAAGTGGGGTTAGGCGACCGATTGTCCAATGGTATTCAGGTGAGAGAACCCAACCAACGCGGATAAAATCGCGGCAGCTATTGAAACATCTCGTAAAGAGTTGTACATCCATAGAGCTGTGCGTTTGTGACAGAATTGGGTTTCTTCTACGTAGATTAACTTTAGTAGCCAGTGTTGTTTGATTACAACTGGCTCTAAATGTGTTAACGGATGGTGAAGAGATTTTTAACCCGGAAATGACAAACTCCCTCAGGCGGTTCAAAAGATCGAAGAGATACCTCTTGATCGGTGCTTAACGGATATTCCGGTATGTCTCTGTCACGACCACAGACTTCAGTACTTACTGGGTGCATTGCGTCGACCTGATAAGCCCAAGGGAAATCAGATAAGTGGAAAACGGACATAATACCGATTTAGTCGAAAGTCATTTGATCACATTGGAACATCGGCAACCTTACATTGCAACGGACGGTGGTCTTCGCTCTAGACCTGAAGACTACTTTCGATATAGTTATCCGCAACACTTTTTTGATACTGTCTCCTTTGCAAAATAGGGCAGTCTGTTTTTTTGCTGTTCTCGCTGGTATCTCATCGGCAGTATTACAAGGTGATATGTGAGTTTGGGAAACTGTCCACGGTCACAGACGAGTTGTCTGCTATGATGAGTTTGAGAGTGGGAATATCTTAGTCCTGAAGCAACACTTTACCCCTTGAAGGTGCGAAACGCATGCCATAAAGACCAGTCCAGCATTTCATCCTATTCAGCATAATCTGCATGTTTCCCATCATCTTTTTGGTATTGATTACTTTTGCACTCTACTTCTGACTGAAGCCAATCGAATTTCGTTTATATAAATCCCTAACGATTTACCAGAAATCCATACATTGATCAGCACGTTGTTCAATGAATTCTGTTATTCTAAATTGACAGGGAAGTCCTAGCCATGGGATGGTTGATTAAACTTGACACAAGCGATCGGACGTCCTGAGCGTTGTTCACAGGCGAATGTGATTGCGCATGTGGGCAGTGTTGTTTGGTTGTGTTCAATATGGGGCTGATGACGTATTAGTCAACATGTTTACGCGGTCCGAAGTTTGCATGTCGGCCTTAGCACTATCGATGGGCTCTAACAAGAGCGAAACTCAGGTTTAGGGTTAACTGCAAGGCTTCTGAGAGAGCAGAACCTGAAATCAAGTATAGATGGTGTTCAATGCCTGTCTGCCGTATCCCCGTCTGGTTAGCAAGAACGTACATTTTCTCTTATCGTACGTCATACCAACACATAGTATAACACGGTTGACGGAATCTGTTTTTGATAACGGATCCTAATCGCAGTTTGAAATGCAGCAGTAAATCGCTCACTACTCAGTGTGTACCTTTCTTAAATACTTTATATGTATTTATATCAGCCGATTGTCCAGGAGCATCCTCTCTGTTCAAGTTTCTATTTATCGTTAACCAATTGAATTGCTCATTGCTTTGCATGATTCTCTCATAAATATACATCGTTCGCTTTATGGATTTGCATTTTACACAGATATGTGAAGCCTATAGGCAGCCAAGAGAACACAGATCTAGGAGAACTTACAAAACAAGTACTCACGCATCGAGTGACAATGCATAAGCTGGAACTCTACTCCAGTCGAGAGTCATTCATGTCTTGTTCAATCTGCTTCGATGCCCCGCGAACAACAAGAATGGAACCATGCGGACATTTGTTTTGCGCGGCTTGCACTCAAAGTTGGTTGGTGAGCGTTACGGTTTATTCACATCACTTTTGAAACAGTTTTCCAAAATTGCTTACTTCATATTTTTGATCTGATGGTCCTTACCTCCGTTGTCACTCATGATAAACATGCCTGACTTTCGAATTGGGACGTAATCTTCATACCGTCTTGACTTATAGGGCCCACCATTATCTCTGAGTGAATATGGTCCAGCCCCAAGATGAGTTGGAATATCGTAACTACACAGTCAGCTGTTAATATATCCACTAGTTGTTATCAGAATGCAATCATTGTGTGGTGGACTGTCAGGCAGGAAGTGCGAGCATCCCAACTCTCGGCGGAACACCTCAACACAGGGGGAGTGCGTTCAAAAACCCACAGCGAGCGGATGGAGGGCGGCGTGGGCGACCGGATGAGTCATCGTTCGACCGGATCGGACCAACGGGCGAGACGTGGCAGTCAAAATAGGATGGATGGCCAAATTGGAGGCGTGATTATTCCAACACTCGCAGAAATATCTCGACACGGCTGTGGAGTACGGTCAAAGCCCACAGTGAATAGACGGAGGACAACACGAGCGACCGAACAAGCCATCGCTCAACGAAATCGGATCAACGGACGAGGAATAGCAGGCGGGAAACCTCCGGATAGAAGGCGCCAATCACCCACCTAAACCGGGTAGAAGTGCACACGACCTGTGAGCGGGGGTATTATGGACTAAAATTGTGATTCAAAATCGCAAGCGCGCGTGTGACATGGTAATTGGCGGGTTGGACAATAAAGATTGTGCTTTATTGGACGCTTTTTCGCTACAATTGGTCTTTTACAACGTTCCGTAAAAAACTCTTTTATGAAGACCAGATCAGATTGTGCATTTCTGTTGAAACAAAACATCAGCCTAAGTAGAAACTCATTTGGATCGATCATCAGACACGGTCATAATACTGGATTGATCGAACAGAAGCACTGGTTCAGTCGATCACCTCTGAACGGACTAAACTTTGACACTGCATCCAGTGATCGTAAACATTTAATGAAAGTACGAATGGATGAATACATTTCGCTGTTACTAAATTATGTGTGTAGTTTTTATAAGGAAAGATTTTGCTGGCAGCACGATCTGTATTTCGTTTTCCTTCAAAGTATCGTTTAATGCCCCGCTATGATGACGTGGTGGTATAATAACCAACCCTGAAAATCGGTGAATGATATGTTTTGAAGTTTGAAGACTACGGTCAAAATCTCCCCTCGTTTTCCGCAGGAAGATCCATGGACGAAACCAAAATGGCTGCCCAACTGGATACTGATTTATAGGCTGATGTCCAAGATCACGAGAGCATGCAGTTGATTATTTTGTCTGTGACGGTATATTTCTACACAATGTATGGAAGTTTTCATAGCAGAGTTGACCCATGGTGTTAACAGCCTTTTGGGATGCAACATTGGTGATTTGGCCAGAACCTTTGTCGAAGTGTGGGTACAAACCGTAGTAGTTTTGCGGAAACCGTGACAGTGGGTTACTCTTGGTCCAACTATCAACCTAGTTCTGCAACTGTGGACTGGTTGTTTGTGCCGTTCTCTCCACCTGGACTATGTGTAGCCCGGCAATGTTCTGCGCATGTATGGATTAACTTTCTTGGTTTTATCATTCCGCTCTGTTGTCTTCACTCCCAGTGTTTCCAGTACAGTCTTTTTTAGATCTGCTTTCACATCATTTGTGTCTAATTGTCCACTTTGACGTGGTTGTTTGTTTGTTCTGTTCTAGTGCAAAATAGACTTGCAGTTCAACCAATTGACAATGGCAAGTTCGACTGTATGGCTGATCTCGTTGTACCTGAACTCAGACGGACATTACAGGGACACTAAATGTGGATATACATATCGAATACCGATTGAAACCCTTATGCAGTCGGGCGAGTTTTTCAGAACGTTAAAACGTCTCGACATAGGTTGTGGAATCTTGTCAAAATAGGTGGTTATAATTAACACCATTCTCATTGGTGCGCTGTTGGAGAGTAGTAGGTAAAACCTATTGGAAATATATTATTTCCATTGACAGTTCAACTTAAGCAATCATGAGGCTGACACCCAGCAATTGGCGTTGATAACCGAGAGGCTGAGAAGAACAAGTGATGGATTTCGTATTAATGCACTCGGTTTTTCGGATCAGCCAGGTCCATAAATCTCAATTCGGCGTGTCCGCATACGTATGTGTGATTCCTATTTTATCGACACTGTTTATGAAAACAGTTTGCTTCAGTTAATCCACGGCATTTATGCTCACTAAAATTAACTAATAAAAGCCATGTAACCTTAACAATATACGATCCAAATAGAGTTGGCTATAGACTTACAACAATATTTTTTATACCCTCAGCGCTTACGTAACATAAGTTCTGCATACACCCCATTATTTTGTGAGTAATGTGCTTCATACGAGATAATGATAAGGTTCTGTTTCCTTACTTTAAAACAACTGGCATTTCAGGATCGTGAGAATTGTTGTCCCATCTGTCGCACACAAGTAATCGCTACGAGTCCTGTCAAAATTGAATTCGAGGGAGAAAGTGAGGATGACAGTGAGTTTCTGACGTGCGTGCGTCATATGTTTATTTTTATCGACAATTAACGAAACTGGTAAATTCTGGGTAAACAATTTGAATGACTCCGTTTTCGGACATTTTCCTCTCATTCGAACACCTAGACTGACATCCAAATATGCCGTTTTCTCATTCATGACCATCACGAGAATTTCTTGATCTGATTGGAACGAAATCTGGAACTTTCCCATCAAAATCGCTTTGGACGGTAGTTTTTCCCTTTCCTTTGCCTGTGATCGGATCTGCTCTATTCTTGGCGATTGTTCACCGAGTGCTAACATGAAAGTCTGCACACATACTTTTGCGTACAGCTTTTTAACCTGTATATCATTTAAAGTGTTTGAATGCCGACTATCGTTGCTGCCGAGGACACGTGGATATCTTTGGAAAATTGACATCTATCCACTTAAGTGATCGTTTTTGTTGCTCACTTGGAGAGTATAAACATGACGTAACGCAATAAGCGAAATTAAACAGTATTTTATTTACTGATTTCTGTCAGAATAGAATTACCTTTTCGTTGACCTGGTTAAACATTAGCCTTCTTGAGTATGGGATTTCATTCTTTTTTTACAGGTGACACTTTGGTATGTCTTTTTACACGTTCACTCTTATTAGTGCGTCTGTTTTAGTCTAACCTTTCCAGTGTTTAATTTGCTGGATATTTTGGTTTGCAGAGCGCACAATCGTAAGTATTTTTATTGGTTCTATTATATGAAGTTATACTAACCTCGCATTGATTTTTCTCTCTGTGTGTTTAACTAATCGTAAACTGAACTTTCAGATTCAATTCACTTAGCCATTTTACTAACTCCTTTCAATATTTTTCTTAACATCACCTCCCATCACTAATTGTTTCTGGTTTGCTTGGTCGCATCTGACTACGCTCGCACAAAATAAGTGTACTTTGGTGCTCGTAGTTTGACTGATGGTAGTCATCACCTACGACGCCCACTATAACACATGGTTCACCACTGACTAATTCAATCACGTAGCACTATCTCATCAGCCTGTAATATTGCTGATGAGATATCAGCGTGGATAGCAAACTCACAAGTTGCCATTGCCAAACTGCGTCATGTCTGGCGTCGAAAACATGTCCGGTTGTCGCTGAAAGGTAGGGTATATAATGCCTATGTGCGTTCCATTTCGCTTTATGGTTCGGAAACGTGGCCTGTTCACAAAGAAGACATCAACAGGCTTGCTGTGTTTGACCATTGTTGTCTCCGCTTATTGGCCCATATTAAGTGGACTGATCGCGTGCGCAATGTGGCCGTCCGCCGGCGCGTATTCCGGAACGTTCGGGATGCGCGATCAGTTGGTCAACTAATCACGTTGCACAGCTTGCGATGGTTGGGTCACGTACTCCGTATGTCATCTGGTCGTTTACCGTACCGGGCATTATATGCTGAAGCTACCAATAGTTGGATAAAACCGTGTGGTGATCAAGCAAGAATGTGGTCACGAAATGTGAAGACCGTGACTGCTCCATTGAGCAAAGTGGGTAAGTGTCGCCTGCCTGGATGGGGTCCTCGTGATCACCCAAACGGCTGGTTAGGAACGCTATCCGAGATGGCGATGTGTCGCAGTCAATGGCGTCCCTGTATCTATACCATTTCTAATTCTTTCGCTTAGTCTTTTTTTAAATAATTTTCAATCTTCTTAGTAACGTTTTCTTCTCGGATTTCCCACGTCACTGTTGAGGTGAACGGCGGCCCGAACCACAGCACGTTGGTCAGGCTCATGGCTGCTATGATGATGATGATGATGGTGATGATGAATTCAGTCACTTTGGGGGGAGTTTAAGACTTTTTAAAAGAAATCCCACTCAGTTGAAACCAATCACTTCAGATTATGAAGGTTGACGGTTCTGTCACAGCTATTTCTTTATTCACTTCTGTTAGGAGGTACATCTTTTAACGAAGCGGGTAAAACGTATCCTACAACGTCTTTCAAACCAGAGTCAGGGGTATCACCATATTTGAGGTTATGCAAACCTATAGTGTAGGGCTGAGTCAGTTCCCCTGATCTATTAGCCGGTCAAAATGTTTGCGAACTTGCCACACTGTTTAACATAAGCTTCGTAAGCGCTATCCAATAACTTCAATGCCAATCCTTAGGATCGTTGTGTGACACAAGTAATCGGCATGCATTGCTGATGAGAAATTTGTGAGAAGAACCGTCCGAAAGTGGACGATGTATTTGTTTATGATAATCAGAAAAACCAGAAAGAAAACCCCAGTAGACTTTTCTCCGTTTTCACATCCTCTGCAAACTGCGTTTGAAAGTAGTATCTCCATGCATGTTATGGACTGTTACTTAAATAAATCGAGGTTGAATGATGTTCACAGACCGTGCTGTTTTCTTCTGGGTATCTTGCTTCTATCGAAGTTAAGAAAACTATTCTATCATGAAACAATTTTGCAAATCTAGGTGTCAGACTGTAAGAAATTTGGGCTCTCAAAATATTGTAAACTTTACGTATACCTCCATAATTGCCATTATTCGTTCTGGTATGAGCTGCTTGGATAAAATTGTCAGTTGTCAATCAAATATAGATATCGGTAGGGTGAACCGGGCCTATATCCTTCTCTTCATTTCTGTGGTAATAACGTGTATGGATTCCAAAACCCAAAGACATCATGGACTAAAGTTCATGTGAATGTCATCGATAGGGCTGTTGGAAAATTGTGTGCTTCTGTTTTTAGCAAATGCTCCGTATACACAAAATTCTGTGTAACCTTATAAACATCTGATTGAAAATTGATGTGAAATATTTGATCTTGGTATTAAGTTTTATTGAATCGTAGTGTGGTGTTGGACAAATGACCAATGACTCAATTGATCTTACCCTCATTGAAGTATCTTAAAACAGCTATAAAGAATAGTTAATTTAAAATTGTGGATTACAGGCAACATGGGAATTCGTGCGAATAATCAGTGAGGAAAACGGTTTTAATGAGAGAAAAACAATAAGTGAAGAACAGCAACAGACCACACTAGCCAAATAAGTAGACTTAGTAAAAGTGCGGACTTTGTTTAAGTGAATAATTTGCTGTATTGTGGACTGGAATCCCGATTTGAAAACGCTTGTTAACGCTGGGCAGGATGTGCTTGTGAATTGGGTAATAAGGATTATGCTTTATTGCACGACGTTTCTGTACGGTGGGGTGATGCACATTGGAGATATACCTTTATTTCCACCTCCTCTTCTCTGTGTTTATTGGAGACTAAAATATCCTAGATGATTTAAAGTGCGAATATGTAGTCAAGCGAATTGATTGATGAAATATTGACAAAACACCTGGTGTGCACAGCTGTCAGCCTTGGACATTGAGACAGAAGTAGCGTTCTGGCTTAGGATGCGTTATAAATTGGTCAAGCATTTTATAATGGGTTGACTATCTTGTGTGTACTGATCTAAGAAGGTCTAAAACATGTGCTTTTGGTACAGGTAGATTCTAACTGCAACGTTCTTCAGTCTTACGGGTCCCTATTTTTATTTCCAAAAAACGCTGCCTCTAGATAAAGTGATTTTAGTTACTCAGAATAGACGAAATTCCCAAAGCAGTCTAGGGAAAACGTCCAATATATTTTTACTTATGAGACCTAATTGGTTGCTTCGTGACCGTGACTACTGTTTTTAGGAACTGTCCTACTTTCTAATTAGAGAATGTTTGTGGATCACCGCGCATCATGAATGTGCCTGTATATTTTTCCTTTCTTTATTCACGTTTTCAGTCGAAACAAAGTGGCTTTTTTCGCTCATCTGCTGATTTGACTTGAAGGTGATTAGCAAGTTTAGCCACGTTATTCTTCAGAGTTATAGCTCGCTGCTTTGTCCGTCCTGAAGCGGAAAATCCGAGTTCTGTTGAACACCGTTTTACCCCGTATTTGTTTCAGCTTATTTTCGTGTGTTTACGACATTCATCTTACACAATACTCTGCCTGTTTGGTTTCAAATAATGAACCACTGAACGAACTATTTTGTTTATTGACGAATATTGTTGAGTAGAGAAAGTTGTGGATGAGAATTAGTCCCAATGTCAGGTGTCAAGTACATTAAGACTTGACTTGATATTGTTGGTTTTTCTGAGTGGACAGTTTTCTTAAATCGCAGGCCTGTTCTTAATGTCTGATTCCAGGCACTTCCAATAGATACTGTGTTATTTTCCCGGTACTGTATTGGTTTCTGGACGAGGATGGAATACATAAACAATTGTTAGCGATGCTTTAGGAATTTGCGCTCTCCAGCTGATCAATACAGGAATAAATATTGTTTGCGTATGGTTTTACTTCTGAGCTTTAGCTTTTGACTGTTGACAGAATGTAAGTTTCTGCTCTCTAAGTGTCGCTGCCTTAGGTGTAATGCAAACCGTGTTGTTTTGCGGATGATTTTTGGACTATTTTAATGCGCTCATGACTGGTTGGTTTATATACCTCCGACAGGGGTGGTTGTTACGAGTGCCCACTTCCGTGATACTACACTAAACATCCAGTGGTCTATATTCATGAAAGGGCACGCTATATGCCATCTTACGTAACACCGACGTCGTGCTTATCTCTGTCATATCAAGCAGTCATTCCCCCGCGTCGTTGAGCGGGCATTTGTATTTTGAACCAGAGTTTCCATCTCCTTTACACCGATAAGAAATACTTTAAGGAAAGTCTGCAGTCGTTTGGATGCAGCTGATGTTGGTAGCTGTTCACGGTCATGTTCAGTGATACTTCCAATTAACACTCTTAGCAGTCGCATGATTTCCGGCTTGACAGGCAACACCCCCAGCTGTGTACAAAGGAACAAACTGGTTCCTTCAAACCAACGGTTGAGTCATTGCTGGTTGACCTTATGGTTTTTGCTGAACTGTTGACAGTCTGGTTAACTAACACTCTAGTGGCATACAGAGTACGGGATGTTCCTATTACAGTGAATGTACTCGTAACCCACCAAATTTCTCATGTAACCGATCTACCTAATGCTATTCAGCTGGCGGAGACAACAGCGTGCAAGTCTATCAAGTTTCTTTTACACTCTCATTTTCCTCCTCTCCATCATTATAGACAGCATTAAATCAATGGTTCACGCCGATACTTAACTGCCACACAATCACGAAGGAAATAAAATCAAGCCCTGTACGGAAAGAGAGAAGAAAAAAAAGAAGGGAACACTTGGAAACCTAAATACGTCTGTATTCAAACATTCAACATCAAGGTACCTACACCTTGAAAACAGACAACCAAGCTGTAAATAAAAATAAGACGTCATCCTTCTCCTTTCACACTCCCCTCTTAGACAGATCATGTGCTCCGAATTATTGGACAAAAGAAATTGCACACAGACGTTATATACACACTTTCAGATGACAGGTTATGAAAATCGGCGTAGGCAACGTATGCCTTTTGCTTATTCCGGGTTTTGTCATCAACAGTATTACGTGTTGATATGATGGCACAATTCAAATAGAGATACGAATTTCGAATTTCCTGTGGCTTTCTCACGCTAACAGTGGTGGGGGTTTGAACCACTCGATCTTGAAATACTATTCACTTAAAAATACAGAGCTAATTTTGTGCAGATTAGACGGCGGTTTTACTTTCTGTCGTGATTTTTACCCATCTCCTGTGGAATAACCTGACATCTAAGTCATCTGTTTACTCTCCATGGTGTCACAATCACAAATTTCATTCCAAATCGTGCAGCTTCTGGGATGCCATCCATGAAGAAGTTGATCAAATGAGAAATAGATTATATCGTTCGGTGCAGTCTACGACCACCGATTGCCCTTTATACGATTCTATCAAACGGTAATGCAAATGAATACTGATAAGTCGAAGCACCTTCATGTCCTCTTCAGGTTACAGGCATTTTAACAGTCTTCGTTTATGAAAAAAGTTTTTTATACACAGAGGTTGGTATTCCCATCTTTTACATCTTCTGAATCTGCTTCAATATATGTCACATGGTTTCTGTTCTCATCACGTTTAGTCTAGTCACATGGTTTGTGCCTTGTAAGTGTTTTGACAACTTGGCTTGAAATTGCGTCGAAGAGGACCTTTTTTTTCTACATTGTATCTAAGCTTTGATCTATTCTATTACTTTTATGAAGCACATTAACCAGTGAAGATTTTCAGCTTAGGGAGACCCTTAGGTGATTTAGTAAAACCCGTACTTTGTTTGAAGTATTGTGTGAATCCAGTAGAACTTACAATAGTTCAGTGTATCGTGCTAATGTGTTTCGAAGGTCATCAATTTTTTCACTATCCAATGTTATCTGTGGGTGGTTTGTTCAACTGCGCTGAACTGTAATGTAATATTTTAAAATAAAAATGCCAGTTAATTCACATTCAAATATGAAAGGTAAAATACTTGAACGGTTGCGCTTTCACCTTGTATCTAGAGTAGTTATGTTTTTCCTATAAACCACTAACCATTGTCTCCATCAATAGAGAAAACGTGTAAGCAGTCACATATACTGACTATCAGTCATTTAATTCTGAGTTCATTAGCAACTCTTGGAATTGATGACACCCACAATATTACATTGAAGCTCATTTGTTGAAAACAAACTCCAATTTTCTTTAACTCTAAATTACATTTCTCGCTTGATTCATATAAACAGTCCGCAGATAAAACCTCGGATATTTAACCTCAATTTAATAAATTTATTAGGTTGAAGCACGGATTTGTTGTATTTCCGATATCAAGAACATTTTGAATTCTGTACTTTGTCATCGGGTGGCTTTTACCATTTGTTGCTATAACAATCCAAACTGAGTTGATTTATTCATGCGGTAAACTCTTAATGGTTCATAACCCCACCGTTCATAACCCTACCGCATTAACCAGTCTCACTTTATTTCCAAAAGCGTTCACTTTGATTTCGCGGTCCACATTATTCAATCAACACATTTCCGTCAATTTTGCAACAATCATGAAATAAAAATACGATTCGAGTTACTTTTATTTTATCTGTACTTATAGTTTTTCGGTGAATAAGTTATCTTTTACCCGATCATCATTTTCCATCGTGATGTGGCTGGTATGTCATTTATTTGATGCTAGATAGTCTGATCTGCGTCAATTGGAACGGATCGATTGGGCCAAATGTCGTAGTCCGATCACGTGATTTTGAATCACTTGGACACCATTTATGTGATTGTTGTGGGCTACTATTTTAAGCGTCGCAACTTCTCACCAGCTATAGATTTATAATTGGCGTTCTACTAGATAGCTCATTTGCCTTGCCAGCCACTTCGAAGACAACCACAGTGGCTGTTGCAAATATTGATAGTCAGTCTGTTTGATTTAGACCGTTTTACAGTATTATTGAATGCTTGTTTCTGTATGACGATTTCTGCGGCAGACCAACTTGTCTAAAGTAGTACCAAAAGGCAAGTTGACGTTGATGAACACGACCCAGATGAACATGATAAAATCCGTGGCAGTTGCAACGCCGTGTCTGCACGATGTGGCCAACGCATACTAAATCTCAGCGAACTGGCACTTATTCTGCCCTGACAAAACATTAGAACTGTTTCCACTGGTGATGTTCTGACAATCCTCAAAGGCGCTCAGATGGATTCCGGCTTCAGCCTTGACACATTTAGTGGTGAACAAAGTTTGTGAATGATTGTATTAGGATGTGAAGAATGTTGATTGATGGAATCTTCGGACGATTCCGGTTTCCAAAGAACTCAGAGGTAGCATGAAATGTCTCGATGTGTGTGCGGCAATTTTGAAAATACTGGCAAATGTGGATGGCCATTGTGACTGCATGAAGGATGGTCCGGGTACGGATGCAATGGGCTTCGGCTTTTCATATCTGAACAGGGCGAGATAACCGCTGAGGCTACATGGTTGTTAACATCGTACCAGTTTAAAAACATAACATATTGATTTTCGGAAAGGCTAACAAATGAAACCGCCTATGATGAGCTTGGTGCAATTGCCCGTTTTGTCACAATATACGAAGTGACCAATTTTTGGTTTCTGTGGGGTCATGTATATATTTGTAATGTATATATAACGTAAAAACCCACAAGGAGTGGCAAATGTGCCACGGTATGAGAGGGGGGAAAGTAGTGCGTAAGGTGAAGAAGGAGAAAATAAAATGCGGGGATTAAGGAGAGAAAGTAACAACGGTGCACACAGTGACTCGCACTATGAACTCCATTGACTTCTCTTCTTCGCTATATCAGACAGCGCCCTAAACCGAAGGTGTTCACTGTCTTCCGGATCCCAGCCAGAAAGCTGGGAGCACCTTACTGAAGCAAGCTTCCCAGTGAGTGCCTTTATGCTCCGAGCCTAAGCATGCGTTGACCATCAGGCTGCCACTTCCAGCCTAACCCACCACTCACAAGTAAGGCATGATATGGCAGGCGGTGATTTGGCATTCGTAAGATGTGGCCAAGCCAACGAAGCTTGTGAGACGAGATCAAATATACTTAAGGGTCGACAGAGTTTATCCATTCTGAAGACACATCGGTGAACATCATTTCTGAGACGATGCTCTCACCACATGCGAATGGTCGAAAACGAATACTCTACGAACATCATCCGGGCGAATGGACCAGGGTTCGGAACCGTACAATGAGAGTACCCTTACGGTGGCATTATACACTCGACCTTTTACAAAACGACTGAGATTATGTCAACGTCACAGATGACGTAATTTGCCAGACGCCATCCGAGCATTTGCTGTGTGATTTTTGATCTTACCAAACATTCTACCAGTGCTGGTACAGCCCCCAAACTACATAAACTTCTCGACCACTTCCAAATGCTCTCCACTAAAGGTGAGAGCCGGCACAGAGTCCCGCCAGTTTTGCAGCAGCATCTTACACTTAGTATGTGCAACGACCATAACACTGACGAACTGAGGTATTTAATCTGTGTAATATGTTCTGAGATCCCTGTGACCCCTCACACGTTAGGGCGATGTCGTCTGCATACTCTGTGTCTCGAAGTTGAGTGCGTGGGCGCGAATCCGCATCATCAAATTTGAAGTTCGTCAAGATACTTTAATAAGAAGAGGGAAGTTGGATAACATTGTGCTACCCCGCTTGAGATGGTGGAGGTCGGCGATACGCTGTCATAAGCCCGAAGTCTGACAGTAAATTGCTTTCAAGATGTTCACATACCTCTAAGGCATCCGTCTGTGAAGTCAGGTACACTGGAAATAAGGGAAATGTCCTTCTGTTTGAAAGATGTGGACAGTGTGTCGGGAAGTCAGTCATTTTGTGAAATGACAAGGATGATCTCTGGCAATGTCGGACAAATAGTAATACAGTGGATAACAGATCATCAGTGAAGTTCACGACAGGTGAAATCTCAGAGTGGTTTGTACTGTTTTGGGGATTGGTAACGACAGATACAAATGTCTCCGTGGCACTGAAGCATCGATGAATGCTATCCCATTCATGTATGTGCCAATGATTGCTATACACACATCACACACTAAGTCCCCTTTTTGAAGCAGAACACACACACAGGTAGCATTGAGCATGCCAAACTAACGGTAACGAATTTATAAAAAAAACTGCACGACTGACTTTTGTACTTGAGGGCAATTCGACGTCTATCCTCAGTACGTTCAGCTTATTACTTTTAATCACATCCACCTTATTCATATGACTACAAAGTCCGATATTCTTTAGACACTGTGCTGTAATTTCTTAATCAACTTTGGGTGGATCATCGGGAACACTCAGTTAGTGGTGGCCGCAGACACTGTACGAGTTGCATTACTCACTAAAAAATTTCAACGGCCATACAAAAGGTATGGACAAGTGATATAAATTGATATCATCACCGACATACTCGAGCCAACACGTTTTATGGGTTAGACAGTATCCAAAGGTTTATCGATTCCAAAGGATGCACGAGACACTGGGACGCAGGTAGTGTAAGTGCCCATCACCAGTTAACGTTATCCTAAAATTAAACTGGTCTTGTTTACTTACTCAGGTGGAATTATCACTAACAAAATGGTAGACAGAAATGAAGCATGGTTAGGGCTATCTCTTAACTTTTTTTGTTTTACTTCGTTCGGTCGTTTCATCATCATCAGAATACACAGCAATACATCAGTGGTTCCCACTGATGCTTAACTGCCACACAACCATGAGGAAAAAAGCAAACCCTGTACAGAAAAACAGAAGGGAAAGAATAGGAGAGGAAGGGACCTAACTATTAAAAACAGGTACGTCTATATTCAAACATTCAGTATCAAGGTGCCTACACCTTGCAAACAAACAATCGGGCTATGTATCGATATTGTAGCATGCAAGCCGGTCATTTATAGTTGGTCGTCCGTAACACTTACGGGCCAACTCTAGGGCGGTGTGGAGACACCGGGGGGCAGCGTTCTTCCGAAGTAGGGGGCTCCAGCAACAATCCTGTAAAAGAAAAGAACAAGCATGAGCCGAAGGCCCAGTAAGCTATGCACACGACTTACACAAACGATAACTAGAACGACGCCGGCAAAGCAGCACGCTTCGTCACCAATTCAAATTCAACTAGTGCGCGCCTGCTGGTTTCGGTCGAACTTTACAGTATTATGTTTTCAGTTCACCAACCTGCGCACTTGAATGTGCCGAGGAGCTGGACTTGAGGCCGACAACTTGCATTCAAACAATATTTGAGTTGAGTACAAGCGCTGCAGCACTATGTTATGACCCTGCGCTTCCGCTGGTGGTGGTGATCTGTTGGGACAGTCGCCATGCTAGCCTAGGTACACCTTATCACAAAAGGCCGACCGCTCGATTGTTGAATCTAGAGTCTTTCATCCGCTGTTCACATTTGAAATCTTTCCAGAATTTTCCGATACATTCACCGCTGACGGTTGCCTTCATCAACGTTGCCAATTTTCTCAATTACGGTTTAAGTTTACCATAAGACTGTCCGTATCACCTACGAATTTTCTGGTGGAAGACTAACTGGACTTGAGTATACTAACGACAGGTTGTTGATGTTAATTAGAGTTCATAGGGTACTGATAACATTAGAAAACTTATTGCGTTATACCAAATACTTTGGGATCCAGTTTACCGTCTCATAGTGTTCCTGCAAGTTTACGGTGGTCAAGTGGACCCGTTTTAGGTAATCAAATCATATAAGTTGGTAATTAAAAAGTCTAAGCAACAGCTACGTGTGTGTACGAACTAAACTGGAAGTTTGCACTTCGAAGGCTACAGTTGTCTTCACCAACTCTGGTTATTTCGGTCGACAGATTGAAAGGCAGCTATGAGTGCGGTTTTTATTTTTGGTCGCGAACCATCGCCGCTGATGGTAGAGGACGTAAACCATATTCACATATTCGACTATCATTGCGTGCGTTCACTTACGTTAACAAGGTGTCCTCAGTGGATAGACAACGATAACGTGAAACGAACGATTTTATTTACTGAGTTTATAAGAATGCACAGATTTAGGCGAGTGGTCCGTGTATTACGAATTTCGATCGGTCCTTTCTCACTTACCCCAATTTGCCGGTGGCTCGAGGCTCGTGTTGGGTAAACGATTATGTGGAGGGTGTTACAGACAGCTGTTAGTTCGCCAATCATGGTAGATCGGGTTCAGTTTTCGGGCTAGGACCATCGGTTCAATGATAGGAAAATGGTTATTTGGTTGAATTGTCTACGAAGTGGTTGCAGTTAATGATACGGGTTAGCAAACTGTTTTGCAGAAGCCATCCTACCCCCACTTATCGGCTATTTGTCTGCAGCTTGGTGTTTTACGTATGCATATGAACGCATTGAGTCTATTCCCGTTTTTTTAAATGAGGTTTACTGTTTCACTTCTCGTTGTATATCAGTTAGCTATCCGTGTAAACTATTGGTGAACATCTGTCGGTGATTTTGTTTGAAACAAAAATGTTAATACCGGTGATGATAATTGCGATGACGCGTTTTAATGAGTGCACCTTTGTAACAACCAACCCCTAATGGAAATATTGAAAACTTCTCTGTGTGACTTATAAACGCTTGCAAAAGATGTTAATCGAGCTACAAAAGTATGTGTAGGGATGAATGATTAGAAAAAACACGATACATAATACCGGTAAGCAACCAGGGGTATATATAGACTGTTTGAGAGAGACATATTTCAATCACAAAACGATCGCTATATTGGAGTTGTACGTGATCCCTGGAGATTGCAGTTGTGTACTTCTACAATCAACGGCGGAGGACCCAGTCTTTACTTATCGAGTTTTCTGACCAGCCGTTTCCTGTTTACCGCACTTGTCAGAGTGGTTATTCCCCTTAAACCATCCAACATAATTTTTCAACAACCAGCACAAAGATAGCAACGCATAAGCAATGGTCATTCTCCCTTCTCTAACAACTTGTGAATCTTAACCGTTTGCGATTGCCTCTGGCTCTAAGTTGACATGAGCACCAATCAATTGCATGGAAGCAAATATCGTAGTGACCTTTCTTAACCCACTGATTGACTATCCACCCTACCCCCCTATCTGTTCGATATAAAAAAACCGTTTCATGTTATTGTAAATTTGGTACTGATGAGTCAATACGAAATGCTTGCATCTACCAGTTTTCGTTTTCTGACTGTTTTGTTCAAACTTCTGAAGGGAATGAACTGTTTCAAATATCGTAGCGTTTAGATTCATATAACATGGAAAATAATTTGGTCATCTGATGCGACGGATAATCATTTCTACAGTGCCTGTGAGATTCTGTAAACCTGATAAGCATCTTTTAGCAGGAACTTTGCTACTTAGTTTCCGAAACGATTCCTTCAAGGTAATAATCATACCAGTACTGATTTATTAACAATGGACTCGTCATTTTGCGTTCCTCCCTATGGATGCTCGTGGCTGTTACCAGTTATCTCTGCTGCATACTACAGTCTTTCTCAAATGGCTCTGTCATGATTGTTGAAGTAAAGCTTTCGTTACTGAATGTATATAAGCTCACAATGTGAAACCTGAACATTCCAAACGTTGTTTATCTCATTTGTATTGTTGATCGACGGTTTATTTTTATTTTCTATTTTGATATGATTATATTTGGCAATGCTATGGATAGCCATCTAGACAACACATGTGTCTCATGTGAGTTTGGTCACATGGTTGTCATCCTTACACACACAATGTGATTCTTTGCTTCATCTCTGTTCGTGCTGTTTTATGTGCCAGTTTCAATTGAAATAGGTTTGCAAACAATAAATTTTCATATTAGCTGTATCTTATTCGAGGACAGGTAACTTTGAATGGAACATACTTTGTTCAGTTCACAGTTACCTATCGTTATGCAGGAAAGTCGTATTTTTTTGTTTATAATGTTGCCGAACTTAATATCTAACGAAACATGGCTAACAGAACCTAGTACTTAATGGATTACTTGTTATTCCTTCTGAAATGCTTTTTTTTTGTTGCGTACTATGACTTTATAGATCCCCGACAGAAACTATTGACAAGTTAAGTACGTCAACATCAAAATTCCTTAGTGTCTACGATTATTCTTTGTTATTCCCACTCTGTTCATAACTCTTCAATGTGGTTTTTAGAATATTTGATTAAACACTGACCATCTTGAGGTTTGAAATCTTTTAACCTATCAGTGTCGCAGTGTTTCCGTTATTAGTTCTATCCCAAATGAATTAACTAACCAAAGTTCTAGAATTTACTTGCTGGAGCAGAATAAGTGATATGCGAAGAGCCGATAACCTAACTAGTGTTTTTTTAATTGTCAATTTGTTGTACAAGGGATTCCATCATAGATTTGAAACATCGCAATAGACATCCATCACTCAGTGCTAGTCTTTCAAACTCGCTCTTATGTATGCATGTACCGTACTACATAGCCATTGTTTACCTTAGAATTAGCAATGCCATCAAGGTTACATGCAACGTTAATTATTCAAGATTCACTGATCAAACGGAAACATCTTCCAGTTTAGGGTTTGAAAATGTTTTTTTCTCGATAGACTGAACTGTTGAATCGCGATTCCGCTAATTAAGCACGGTGTTTCTTAAATGTACTTCTGATTCACGTTCCTTTATGTTGACACTTGCTTATCCATGACTGTTTATGTAACTTTCACGTCATGTCACATCCTGTCTAATCGTTTAACTCCTGTGGGAATGTCATATCAAAGCGTATCACTGAAGCTTACATCTTTCTACTCTTCCCTTTAGTACGAATTATGTCTACCTTTTCACGTAGACAGAAAAACTTTCAGCTGTCATTAGATGTTTGGTTCACGCAGAATGTTCTTGGTTCTGTTTCCACTGGTGTTTATCATGAATGTCTTGCCACTCTAAATGTTCTTGTCATCCGCCAGTACTAACAGTCACTGGCAAACCAATTAAGCGATGGCATAGGTTCGGATACTTTTCTTGCCAGTTGTTTTTGAACTATGGACTACTGCGCTATCGAAAATCGCATATTATGCGGATTTTCTCGCTTTGTTAAGTTATGCCGTTATGAATAAATAACACAACGTTCAAGTTTTCTTGTCTGTTCCAATATCTTGTATGAAGGGACGCGCGTACGCAGTTGGTGACTGAGTGTTATTCTTGCCCAAATTACCTAATCGGAACTCATTCTCAATGAGAATTTTGTTTGAATGTGAAGTGATTCAGTCATTTTGAACTCAGTATATCGTCAGGATAGATGTTAAATTAACTATACAAATCTTGTGGCAATAAATATATTGCACTACTGACAAACTGTATTAAATACTTATACGGGCTTTCAAAGAGTGCTGATTGACAATGATAAAGTTTAAATTCAAAATACCATTTATTACGTCTACTCTGTCACAGTCGTATTGCCCAGAATGGACAAATGCATTTCAATTTCTTATTCAGTCTGTGGAACGAGATAACAGTTCTGCTCTGAAATCCACCAGATACGGTGACCTTTTGTCGCGGATGTGTGCGCGCTTGCATCACTGTGTTTGAGATTCTCCGTGACATGTTTTCTGTCTGGTGACTTTCTTCCGCTTTATGTTAATTAACTGCTGTCAAATTGTAATCGCATTGTAACTTGAACATCACTCCCAGTCCATCACAGCATTCACATCCTCATAGACTTTTCAGCCAGATCCATTAGAAAAAGTGCACTGCACTCGTTTTGTTCTCACTTCTGTTTTGTTGGAGAACCTTGTGCTTCCGGACATGTTCTTTGTTCCTAATCGTGTTCCAGTCTAAGATATCGCGATATCATTTTTTCATGTCTCGATGTTATTTTTACGTGTTTCGATGTTACTTTAGGATCATCCAAGCGGTTTCTCTAGTTTTAGTCCACTATAGTCTCCAGAGTTGTCTGAACTAAGTGATTCACGTTGGTGCATTGTGGCAGAGGGTGAAGATAGATACTTCGTACTATAGTCCAAACACTGGGTGCTTATACCAACAAATGTTCTAACCGAGTCTGCTCAGCGCACAGTTTTGTACGCACCTGATAGCTAGAATGAAGGTGTTTGTTTTGTTTGAACCACATTTTTCCTCCGCCTGGGCCTAATATGTTCCGGCTACCGTGGTCTATCGATGCTTGCTGATCTAACCTAACTAGAAGACCTGCTAGTATTAGTCCTCAAGTAGCGTTCGTGCCGTTTTCTTCATCTGTCTCGTCCAACTAGCATTCTCCATTTGGTTTAAGCTGATCATATAAGGTGATTACAGAGGTACTCTCTGTGACATCCCAGACTGTCATTAAATAGTATGTAAGTATGATCGAAGCGTCCTAGTGTAAGTGGCAACCACTTAGTGCGTGTGGAATAAACCGTATTTCTAATGTGGTTAGATAGTCTATTAACGTCGCGTCTTAACACAATTCAGAAATACAATGACCAATTTAAATTGGTTTGTTAAATGCGTACAATGTTTTGAGGACATGTTTGGTATATAGAAATTTCTGTTTATTTCAGAGAGAAAGCTGTTTATTACGACAATGGAGAAAGAAGGTTCATGGACGTAAGTTTGTATTTAAAAACGCGGGTGGTACAACGGTGGTTTTGTACGATCAATCTTGTGTGATTTCGGTTTCGAGCAGTGTTGCTTGCTATCAACTGCATATGTGTTTAACCTTCTCCAGTTCTGATGTTTCTTTGTATTGCACATACATTTGAATTGGAAGTTTAATTGACGGACTATTCTAGTAATTTCGGGGTTTAATATACAGGTTTCACATCGGACACTTCGAACACCTAAGGTCTGATCAGTTTATCCTTTTTTGTCTTCAAGTGAGCGTATTACGATTTATGAGATAATAAGTAAAGGTCGGGTATAACATCATTTTGGAGATTACTACAAATACCAAGAGTTAAGCAAGTTGACAAATATAAGTTTAACGTAAACGACTACTTTCTAGTGGCTGACAAAGAACACTAGGACTGCAAATTAGGACTCTCCAAGGGGTGTTGGGACAGTGATTGGGAACTCATTAAGTTTAAACTGTCAACGGGTGAAAGTTTAGATCCGGTGCATGTTATGACCTCGTTACCTGCTACTAGTCCTCAGGAGAAAGAAGTGTTTCACAAATCCCGCAGTAAAGAAGGATCTCACAGGAATTGAGTCATTCTTGATAGTATATAGTCATCCAAAGATTTGCTGACCAGTGTTCATAGTTTCCTTTTTACTTTGCTTGTGAGTGCTGTCGTGTAGCATTCCACAGAGCTGGGAAGTATTTACCTATCTTGAACTACCGATCGTTTCCCTAGACACTGACGTTTCAGTGATTGCATTTATGTGATAGGTTGAAAGACTGCTTCTTCTGAAACAACAGTCACATGGTTTTCAATTTCAGTTAGTTTTTCCAAGTATCGCTCTTTCTGACCCAACCCATCAAACACATATTCCCCTTTGCGGTTGCCATATAAGCGTGTTGCATGTTAGGCGTAGAAATTCAGCTACAGTAGCAAATGGGACGCCAACGAAATATACGCGCATCGAACATCTAACTTTCGAGTATACTAACGTTGATTGGCGAACGACCAGCGGAGCCTTCTTCATACGTTGTAGCCTAGTGTGTTAGACATCAAACATTTTGACGGATCACTTATCTAAGTATGTGAATTTTATTTCTTACTCTTCTTTCTCTCAGTTCTTTGAACTCATGTGCAAACAGTAACCGGGGTAAATTGCAAACTTTCGTTTCATTGCTCATCGTTTGCTGGCGTTACCTAGTAGATTTGCTTGATTATCCCATTTGTTGAAGTGATCAGGTATCAGTTGCATTTTGTATGAATAATTCAAGCCGTTTGCTTGCCTGTAACATTACATTGTGTTACTCTTAGATACATTTTACTTATATTGTTTTCAAACAACAGCCTGTGTACTTGTTACATATGAGGCTGAGAATGTGAGCTAACTTCCAGTCGCTAAGATACTCTTCTGTGAGAGTGAGTTGGAAAGTTGGTCTGTGAGTTTATGTTTTTACTACATTTTTTTACGGCATTGAGATTTACATTTGAGTGATTTATTATTTAGGATCGATTCCTTTGCCGCCGACTTCTGAAGAAAGTAATCAAAAAACGTAAGTCCGTTCAAATGCCATTGAAAATGCCTACCCACAAAATCGAATTATTTGGTCTGCCCATACTAGTTTTCGTGGGTTATCGATTATGGTGAGATATGAAAGCCTATCTGTTTGAAAGGCAGTGTGACAAGAACAAAGCACAGATCGATCAGTCATTCTGTCTCACATCAGTTAAGTCACGTTTGCAACGATGTTTACCCAGGTAGTGGAGGTCAATGGATCGACGTACGCCTGAGCCTAGCGGTTAATAGCCGTAACGTCAGAAAACGACCTGCTGGCCGTAACATATCTGACGACTCGGGTTTCCTCTACCTCCAAATTTTCCAGCAGCCGGTCACTTAGGTGATCCGGTTAACTTGTCGGGTATTGGTAACCCCAAACTTCTGGCGGTTAGTAAAACAATCACACGGTATCGCTTGGTTTTTTGTATTTGCAGAAAACATTGACGTAATCATCACCTTGTTCTGGAGCTGATTGTCCCGTTGATGTGTTAAAAATCAAAAATTCTGGTCGATTTGTTCACTTGTTGTCGTGTCCATTTTGTTTAAGGTTTGCTGACTTTAAGTTACCGACCGATGCGAGCAAGTCGAAATATTTACGCCTTGTTACTTAGGTATCTTGTCAGTTTCATTAATTAGTTGACTGTCCAACCTCTTTCTATTTTCAGACTAACTGTAGTTACTGGTCGACGTAAGTGATGTCGATGAACAACCCATTAGATATTCTAATGTAGTAATCAATAACTTTAATTCAATAGCCAAACCTGGAAGTACGCATTAGCTCTATCTGTAAGACGTTCACCCTGGCAACCGTTCATTCAGTAGTTTCAATCCGAATTAAGGTGGGCATCATTGAGTGAAATATTTGGCATTAGGAAAATAATGTTTTTCTTTTGTGAAAGCAAGTACCGACCTACTGGTTCTGTGTATTCTCCACAACGTTTGTTGGACCGTTGTCAAAGTTGCGAAGTTGTTACTGCCATCTGATTGGGTAACACATACCAAATTAAGCCCTTAGTTTTTGCATCACAAGGTATTTGTTGCTAGTTTGCCATATAGGGTCGTATACAAGTGACATATTGCCGATAACTGACGGGATTCACAAACTATCATTCAGATATAAGTACAGTTCTGTTTAAATACTTACATCCAAAGTGGATTCATCCCAACGAACATGGAACTGAATTTCTCAACCTATCACGTAATGTGAATATTGAAACTAGGCTTTTTTAAGGCGAAACATCGCGTCCTGTAATAACTACTCAACTAGTTAGCCTGAGTTGTCGTGTACACTTGGTTTCAAACTTATGGTTCTATCCATTACGTCTGAAAGTAGACGAATATTGGTGAGTAGGCGTATCATACAGGCAAAGTGATGTATAGTCGAAAGCAATATTCCATCTAATTTCAATCGATTGTGTTTCCCTCGTAAGTGACTGATCAATCTAGGACAATAAACACTGAATTACCAAATTATTAACAAGTCAGTGGGAAACAGGGAAAACCTTGCTAGTCAAGGTAACATAATCTAATATAATGCTTTAGGAAGGAGCTTGACTGTAGCATTCCTTATGAAGGAAGTAGACACTTCTCATAACAAAGAAGCATCAGGTTGATCTGAAGCGTTCTGATTACTGTCTCCGACTTTTTGGACCATCTTGTGGGTTGTTTAGTTAACTTGTTGAGTGACAGTTATCGGTCAGCTTTCAAACGCATTCCTACTTAACCCTCCTTATCCATATTGGTGTGTACGCGCTTCCCACAGACCGATTGAACTAGCGACTTGTTTTTTTTCTCACTTCTCAAGCAATTTTCATTTCGTATTACGATCAGGTTTCCCTCACGTTGTTTACCATTCCGGTTTTCGATTCCAGTGCTCTTTCTGATCTCATTGCAGCACTTTGTTTTCCCCCCACAACAGCTGACTTATAATAAGAGTATTAAACAGTAAAAATATCTGAACTTGCTCACTGCAACTAGTGTGATCCAAAATGTGGTATTGAGTATTATTTAACAGTCAGAGATATGATTCGACGTCTTCCATTTTTTGTTGTTTGTGCTAAAGGTTCAATGGAACTGACAACAGCGCCTAAGGAGAACTGTGAAGAAACGTGAGTTGTGGGACTTACCCTGTTTGCTTATTATATATATTGTCAAATAGTCTGTGCTTTGTCAATCCTTAATTAATGAGGACAACGGTGCTAAATGACGTTCCGCAGAAGACCATTTAAACTAGCTGTTCACTGCATGAAGTTGTTTATGAATTATGGATACAGCGTTCCTAACGCGCCATGATTGCATGTTGGCTTAGTCTTTATGCCTATTAGTGAGTTGTTCTTGCTAACCCCATCTTTCTATCTCTTTCCAGGCCTCCTTTAACGATCGTTCTCCAAAACGTTCCAGGTAATATTGCTTGGTGTGTTTCGAATTCTTCTATAGTGCATATTATTTTGTTTCATTTAGATGTCATTCTTTCTGGACTTGCTTGCGTATACAAGAAATTCAGGCCTGTCAGCAAGATCCGGCGTGCCTACCTATAACCTAGTTACATGACGGTCGAACGGTACTGTGCGGTGATTGGTGCGATTGAGCACAATAAACATTAGAAGAAATATGGTGATCAACATGCATCAATGCACCAAAAATCGACAATACCAATGTAAAATAAATGTCAAATTATCTGATGAGATTTCACAACTTACATGTTAATGAAATTCAACTTATTGTTTTAAATAATTTTGAATGTTCGTTATAAATGCAACTTTAATTATTCCCAGGCTGAATATCGTTCAGAGTCAAATCTTTGTTCTCAAGGAGAGTACACAACATAACATCAGAGGTAAAGAAGAATCCAAGAAACAGTAGACGAGAAGTGGTACCGACCTCTGGATCATTAGGCTGAACGTTAGAGGCTGCGTTAAGCCAAATGACGAAGTCTGCAATGTCTTATTAAAAAACCACCGGTTGCTATAACAGCCGGTAATATTCCGGAAGTCTCTTGTAGAGGAAGCTTGGCAGACACATTTCGTTCCTGATGAGAACGGAAACGATTAAAAATGTTTCACAGCTTTATGAAGTTCAAGCAGTCGCGGCCTCGTTGCATTTTCCATCCTTCAGTAGCTGTCACCTTCCCCAATCCTTCTCGATGCACTGGCCTAGTCGTGCGACTTTGTGACTCACCTATTCAGGATCGAATACGAGTAAGGACCTAAAATAAACCGCTCGCCCAACGATTTCGATAGTGAAAGCTGTCCGTACCCGCTTATATTGACAAATACAGGCGCGAGACTATTGCGTTGTTGTGGAAACTTTTAAACTTGGAGACGCTCGGATAATTTACTGTGATGAAGTAGTCCACAGTTGGAAGCAGAAAATAAATGGAATCAAGTCTAAATTTTCGTCGTTCTTGTGACAGCATACACAGCAGATAAAAACTTGTCTTCTCTTGCACCGAACTTTCATGAGGTGCTCCAAGAATGTTTATGTCAATTTATTTCACATATAGTATAAGAATGGTAAGCATTTGTTCCAGTTTTGATTGTCCATGGTCAGGCGTTGAAATTTCACTCAACTCGCTTGCTGTTATTAGCACCTTCTCGACAAGTTATTGTGACAAAATCTTAAAGCTGCATAATGTTGGTGACCTTCCAACATAGCTCCCGACAACAAACAACGGGCGTGGCTACAATAGGAATGATGAATACAAAAAAGTGACAGGAATCTTGATGTTTGTTGTCGTTAGAGGTGTGTTGTCGGTCCTGATTTTAAATGCTGTCCATCCATTTGAATTCGTTTAATTTAACTTTGATTTTTTTTGGTAGGTCACCTCTGACTTCATTGACATTTACCGATTTGCTTTTAGTTATGATTTTGATGAATTCGAGAGCCACGTACATTTGTCGCTGGTCGTGTCCGTAAAACCCGTAGGATCTACAACTGGAAAAGTAGTGTCCACTTTACAGAGATGAGGCGATTGTTGGCATTGAACACTGATGGTAGTGCTAATGAACTGACTGATAGGGTTAGCCAGTTTGCAGTAAGAAGACTGGTGATCTGCAAGAACGCGTAGATAAAAAAGCTTTAAATATTATTCTTATGAAAAATATAACGCGTTGCAGACACTAAACGACATGCTGCTGGAATTATCAGAAGCAGAAGACTACGGAAGTTGATTTGGTCAACGGTGTTGTGGTGAATAATGAACCGAAATATTTAACGAAGTTCGTTACCCCTTTTTGATGAAATCATTGATTGGGTATACTGTTTGGGCCGAAGGTGTCGATTGAGATTTTTCAAAGCGTTTGTTACGGACGACTGATGAGGTACGCTGCGTGACCTGCGTGGTAAACGACGTGGTAATCTGTGACGCGGCACCAAAGGAGGTTGATCGAAACCCTTATCGGTTTCTTCAGCATCGTCTACAGAAGAACCCAAGGACGGTCGAGGTTCGTTAGGCGGAGGTTTATTTTCATAGACATACGCCGAAAAAATTGTAGAAGAAAATCTGATATAAAGTGGGTCAGTACGATTTTTAAAAAATGCCTGCTCTGAATGACGCGAATGTGGTCAGCCGCCTAAACGTGATGGTCGACTACTTAAGGCAGTTTTAACCCTACTTAGCAAATGTAATGACACTGATTGGACACTCGACTCATAAAGGTTGTGGTTCAGATCAAGAAAGGTCAGCAGAAGTTTGTGTGCATTCAAATTTAAGGCCTGTTATTTTCGGAAGATACAGCTCCCGACAACTGCTGTGAAGAGCGTATTACCGAAAGACCTGAACTCATCGACGTCAGGTGTGATACTGTGCAAGATGTAATCTATTTAGATTGTTCGAGTATTATGAATTAAAAAAGAAGCCCTTCATTGAATTAGTTGGAAGAAATTGCTCCATTGAGTACATGCGGGTCTCATATTCAACGAACAGAAAACGTTGAGAATCGTGTAACTATGGTGACTTGGCAATTTTTTAAATCTGATCAGATTTGTGCTATATTTAAGTTTTGAGATAATGCATGAAGGACCCTTCTAAGGCAAGATTGAGAACTTTAGATTGAAATAGGTTGGTACTGATATGAATTGAACATCACTCACAGTTGATTGCGGCTCTCGCACTTCAACATACAGCCAGTTCATTTCGAAAAAAGTCGTATGCTCGAGTTCCGCTCTTGCTAGTGCTAGGATTTGTACTCTGGTCAGCTTTTCCGTAGACTGACTGTTTGCATAGGATAATTCCGTCGTGCTCAATTTGAGGTTGGTGACACAGTGATCAATCATGATTAGCCCTTAAATGACTATTTTGACATAAAACATCAGTGAAGGATTCCTTTTGAATTTATATCACTTCTCAGGCCCTAAGTTGCTGTAATCGTTTATGAAGCAGCTATGGTGATCGTGCTCTCACGCTAACCTTAGATCTATTTTTTTTGACGTTCAGATGACATCCAGTAATTGCTAGTGATCTTAAACATATAATTTACTTTGATGGACATATACAGTTGGATAACTAGTTTTATTTTACCACTCATTAGTTACAGCAAACATGTTCTAGTTGTGCATTCATTCGTCACGAGTACAACAGCGCAGTAAGCAGAGAACACAATATGTATAAAATGCTCAACGGTAATGGTGACTGTTTAGAATTTTTTGCGTATTTTTAGTCACGTGACATAACCATTGAATGAGCGATGTATATCCAATCAGCAATCTGACGAAATCGCCTTAGGTAGACTACATGCTCAATGCGGTAACCGGTTATCCGTATCATCAAGAGGTGTCTTACTGGTATGCATTTAATTGACTGAATTACAAATGATAGTTTGAGATTGTCGTGTGTTTGAAGCTATCGGTCAGTCAGTGAGATTACGCCAGTTAGTATTGCCGTTTGTTAGACTCAACCAACTCGTCTGTTAACATCAGGTAACGTTTTGAAAACTTTTTTTTCGTTGGATGCGTTTATCTAATATAAATGAGCAATACGGATTTGTATGGCATCGGAGAAAAGACGCTTGTGGATTAAACTGATCGTCTGTACACTTGCTTATAGTCGCTCTCGAACAGGCTTATCCAAGTTAAGCTGCATAGATAACTGTTGCCAGTTTCATAACTCAAGTTATGCTAATTTTCCAAGGATGTATTTTTTGTGCCGAAATATAGCATTGGTGGATGTAAGACTTGAGTTTCTTCCTTCCGTTTTCACTTACAGGTCCCCGTGAAACCTATCGAAATTCCCGCTCCAGGTTAGTTTATTTGTATTGGTGATACAGCCAATTGATGTAAAAGTCAACTAGGAATGTCCAGTGTAGGCTTACAGAGGACTTACAGAACTAAACTATAGAGGCTATTATTGTCGTTTGCTAACAAACTAAATGAGGTAAATATTTATTTAATCTGTTACGGTGGGGCAATGTTGTGGGCTATAGATAAATGACTACGGCCTAACACTGACCATATATAGCAAAAGAAGGGTACACAATTGAGTAGTCAGGTGTATGACACAAATAGGCATAAACAGCAAGATGATTATAACATAGACAAGCCGGGAGACTCACGTACAGCACAAAATAATGTCTACCTTGGCGTGGTGGTCAGGCTTGTGTGCTGTTTTGATCCGGAGGGCTGTGCTGACTGCGACCGCGGTCGTTACAGGTTCAACCATATCAGATTGGCCAAAGGGGAGCAGCCAGACAAAAAGCAGATGCGT
>JTDE01020853.1:0-12469 GCA_014338405.1 Paragonimus skrjabini miyazakii | reverse complement strand
AGCGCAGGCGTCTTTTGGCTTCGGTCACTGTGACAGGCTAATCCGTTTCGGATGCCGCCAACCGTATGGATAGCAATATCCAGGTGTATGCTATGTGTTGGCAGTGTTGTAGGGATAGGATCACGTGGATGCGATGTGGAGCGGTACAGTTGTGGTATAGCTCACGTCCTCGTGTCCGTTGACTGCGCGTTGTCGACTTGTTCAGCGTCCGAGACGAGGTGTCAGAAGTTGTGTTGTGCCTCTTGCGAGTTTGGTCGCCTTCATGTGCGTGCGTTACGTGCCTGTAAGTTAACGGGCGTGAGTTGGCTCAGTCGATGCGCGCGTGTGTGCGTGTATGTGACCTTGCCTCTCGGAGTGTTGAGGGGACAAGGCGTCACTGTCTGTCTGGTGAGTGAAGGTGAATTACGCCAAGCGGAGCCTATGTGTGCAGAGTGGACAGGGCCTGTTGAATCACTTGCTAGCCTGTGGAGCGCGTGATGTGTCTGTGACCTTGTGAATAGGCAAGGGATACGTGAGTGAGTGAGACAATTAAGATGTGGTCTCCTGACCGGATCTGGGGCGAATGGATGGCTAGGATCGAGCCATCGGGTTTAGCGCGGGGTGCTGAAGTGTTACAAATCTTTCTTGCTTTTTGAACCTTTGTTGTGGGGTTATCCGCAGCACACCCCTTCGTGCAAATGTATCCTGTCCTTTGATTGCTGTGTACAGCATCATCTCTTGACGGGAGACCTGATTATCGCATACGAATTTTTATTGTGCAACCGAACAACGTACGCACAAAGCGTTATGTGCGTTTAACTGAACGGTGCCATTACAAAACGAGACACTAACATGAACGAATGTTTTTCCAATACTTCTTCACCAGTCCAGTACAACCATATGTACTTCATGAATTTTTAAGCAAAACTTAGAAAAAATGAACAAAGTTAATTGGACCACCACTGATCCATGTCAATCGTAACAAACCACCAAACGAACGTGGGTTGAACCACTCATTGGGCGTTGATAATGAATGGTTTGTAGATCCGTCCGCTTGAAGTTACGCCACTTAGTGCGCGGTTGAAATTTGGTTGTGAATGTGGGCCAATAATGTGAGCTTTGGCCACAACTATTGCACACATCGTGTGGATTTTTTTCAAACGGAGGGCCCAACTGCGTAGTCGAATAAAATTCTAACCCGTGGTGGATGACGTTTGTTGTTCATCCGAAATCACAGTGAATACCTGGCCGTGATGTTATTGGTCTTGGTCAGGGAAAGTTGTAAACCACTAATGTAGTATTGCCGCCTCGAATACGTTTTTGAGTGTTGGATAAAGTCGACAGCTAACTCTGTCACGAAATCATTATTGGATGGTAGACAGATAAATAAAGTTTTCTCTGGCATTATCGTAACGCGATCCTGTAACATAGTGACAATCATGTTCCAAGTGACTAAACGATCATGTTAACCGTGTTCTTGTATCACAATAACCAGTGTCTTCGTCTATTACTCTTCTGTGTCCGTGGAGCGCACTTTCCTCGCTCTGTCAGTGGAACTTTTAAAGCTATGTTTCGGTTCAAACGGCACAAAAATATCAAAATTTATTTACTGATCAGTCTGCGGTGCTTTCCGACAAACGAAGCACACTATAGTTTCACTCGTCAGGCTTTTATTTTTACACCTAAGAAATGGAACGTGTTCTCTGTCAAAGTAGATGTGGCAGAACTGTTTGTTTGATTTAACAAGTGAAAAATACCAGTCAGATCTCGTCCTGGTTTGCCTGTGAGGTAGAAACGTTGTATACATACAGTTTCGCCTGTGAGTAGTATAGCACGAGTCGGACACATAGGTTTATAAATGGTTACAGTAGGAGGGAGATCTTTGTTTCCGTGTTTCTAGTTTTGTGCTAGTCGATGAAAAATCGTGTTGGACGGTTTATAAGTACAAAGAAAAAGTGAATGGAACTAAATGAAAGATAAATTCAATGGAGCTGTTGGCTGCAATCATTTCAGCAACGAGCATTGAAACACACTGAAACAATTTCAGTCGGACACGCGTAGTTGATGATCTGTGAGACTGAGTCAGAATAACTACTAAGGAACTGGTAGTGCCGGTTGTTTGTTGCTGGAGTAATATTTTGAAATTCTCAACCGATTCAACCATGATCACAGAGTCGGGCAATGCGTTCCGATGTAAACCGACCTTAACTGTGGAACAATTGTCTAAAAGGTAACCTGATTGTTCAATTATCCAGTTTCAGCGAGTGACTTCTTAGAACTTCATCCTTATTCAGATGGAGGAGATGTGCCACTGAATGAAGTATTTTGTAGGTTTCTAATTAGGTCTCCCCTGTGGTGTCTAATTCATTCAGATTTGACTTAATTCTGCCAGCCTTTCCGGGTAGGAGGTATTCCTGAGCCTTATAAATCTTCCAGTGGCCCGTTTCTGAACACTTTCAGTAGGTGTCGTAACCCTTTTAGGATGAAGATGACAGACCTGTATGTTCGTTTCCAGGTGTGGGCGGATTATGGAGGTGAACATAGTGGAAAACACCTCAGAATGGAAGGTTCCACAGACTCTTCCTAGAAGGTTCAGGGTTATTTAGGTGCTTTTTTGTAGACAGATTCAAGCTAAATGTCACTATGGTTCCTAGATCTCCTTTTCGTATACTGAAATGAGCAACTTTGTGTCGCCAAGGTATTAGCCAGTAAAACTTTGATGGCGAACTTGCTTGGCTTCACACTTGTTGACATTGAACGGTGAGTTATTTTCCATTGACCACTGATTTAGACAGTTCAGATCGTTTAATAAAGTCAACACATCTTGCAGGTACTCTAGCACTCACCAGAGCATTGTGTCATCGGCGTAAAGCAACACCAACGATTTCACTACATTAAGTAGTTCAAGAACGGAAAGGATGAATGACAGGTGCCAGGATTGTTCCTTGTGGAATGTTGCTGTTGGCTGAGAACTACTCTGACAGTTGTCCATTCACCTTGACGTTGAACCTATGTTCAGTCAGGTAGTCCTCAAGCTATAGGAGTGGGCATTCACTACGACCACAACTGTTCAGTTTCCGTAGCAAGAAGGAATGATCAACCTTATCACAGGCTTTTGAAAAGTCAAGGTAAAATATGTTTTGGTCAATCCTGGGTCCATAGTCTTCGTCCAAATATCACGAGCAACCAGCAAACTCATGACGCATGAATATTCACCGTGAAGGTTATGTCACGCCTTGGTGACGAGTTCGAGGTCATCAGCCGTGACCTGGAGAGTTATCTAATAAGTTCCCTATTACTTTAGTGATAACTGAAAGCAACGCTGTAGCTTAATAGTTTGCTGGGGCATCTTTGCACCCACCTTTAAAGATAGGTGTGATTGTGATCTGTTTCTGAGCTTTCCGTAAACTGCCGGTCAATACAAAGCGACTGAAAAGTGCTGTAAGTGGCTTTGCTAATTCCGTAGCGCAGTTTTCTAAGATGACGGGGGATGTCAAATGTTGACCGGGTGATTTGTTAGTTAGTAAGTTATCTAATTTGATCCTCACTTATGACATTGAAATCTGAGGTAGTTCAGTTAAGTTTCTGCTTATGTGCTTAAAGTTACTCGTGATTTTCCGTTATAAACACGTACATACCGTTTGTCCACACTGTTGCATCCGCGTTAGTAAATCCACCAGAAATTTGCCGTTGCGCAATGCCAGTCTTATTCCTTGTATGTGCTGCTACTTCGTTATAGAAAAAGGTTAAAACTTATTTCCAGCTTTTCAGCAAGACCACATTGATAACAAAACCGGTCCTCTCCGATAGCAGCCGTGGTACGATTTCGTCACATCAAATACTCAACAAACACAAGTTCAGTTTGCTCCAGTGTAATCAAACGTTTAGTTCTACCCCGTAGGCGGCTAGCCTTTCTACTAGTGTTGTGAGGAAAAACGATCGTATTATATTACTCTCACCACTGTTATTCAATAGTAGGGTCAGATCATAGATTTTGACATTGAAGCAACCGCGGGAAGAATGTAACACTGTAGTACAGCATCGCATGAAGTGGTTCTTGGTACGTAAAGTAACTGAGCATTGGCATCTGCGGCGACCGTGACGGTCTGGGCCCAGTAATGTACGCAGATGAGTGTTTTTGTTTGTTGTCATGTTTAAACGCATGTGTTGCTTTCTTGTGTAAACAACCCTTGCGCCATCCGCGTTCTTGACTCACAACACTAAGTCAGGGATAATTTACTGGAACTGGTTGTTAACGGCCTCGCAGGTTTCCCCAATGATTAGCTGCCAGTGAAGGAACCAGGTCATTCAACGTTACTAAGCTGTGTCTTCATCATTGTGAAATTCGCTTTGTGATAGGCCCTCAGACTCGTATTTTGGGGGATATATTGTCTAGTTCCGTGTGGATAATTGAATTCAATTATCTCATGATCAATACAACCAAATGGAGCTGTGATATTTAAATTGCTTATCGTCAACCTTAATAAAAATATGATCAGCCATCCTCACCTCGTATGACCCAAGGCATGCTGAACTAAGTTTCCATTACTGCCTCGAAGAAGTCCCCGACGGAAGAAGACGTTGCAGTATTGACTAAATGATTCTTAGAGTCTAGCTCCGAATGATTAAAGTCTCCCAATATCCGTGTCTGAACATAACTTAAAAATGATATTCCACACAGATCGTTGTGCAGGGTTGCGTCGGCATCCTTGTGCTGAAAATGCGGTCGTAAATCACATCAATCAACCAAGTGAAGCTTCGAGTGAAGTCAACTGCTTATCAGACTGATTCCGGGAGATCCAGTAGCGCCCTTACACGAATACTTGATATCTTGGACACTAGTGGGTAGTTCTCAATGCCAAAAACACCGGAGGCTAGAAGCAACCATTGGAAACGTGTATATACACTGTGCGGGACGTCTTTCGGGGCCACAGTAGCACCAGTGGTTCTCATAGAGACTCCATCAGCTTGCGTGTGCAACGCTCCATTAACTCTGAATTACACGTTGATTATACAACGCAGTATAAGTTCTATGAACAATGATACGCGTACGCTTATTCTGATACTTGATTAATGTATGCACCAACGAAGTCGACAACCTTTGACGAGGGGACATTTGTAAACGATGAAGGACAGATGTGCTGATTGTTCATGCAATATCGGCAACGAAATTTGACGTGTTACATGGGCCATGGGATCAGACTTCGACGAATTGGTTCAAACTGTTTTGCTAAAGATAGTTATCTGTAATACTCGGAATTAGGGACTTCGAATAGCCCTAGAAATCGTACTAGGATTGAAACCTCCCACGCAAGTAATAAGCAGAAGACCTCGCACTGGTTGCAGTAAGCAGTTCATATTTGTGAGACAAGAAGCCGAATTTATGGATGTACAGCAGTATTAAGGAAATCATAGTCACTCATTGGCTGATCATATGGACACATACTAAGTCACAAACTGAACGTTAATTGGTGCAATACGGAACAAAGAAATAAGCGAATAACAGAAGGCATAACACTGAGACGGGTTGTCCAATCCTGATGCAATATCTTCGATGCGACGTTTGGATTGGTCTCTTGTTAGAACTCCTATTGTGTCGGGGTTTGGATAAGCGGTGAATCGAGTAGATTTTCACCACACTATCGCATGATAAAATGAGTTGTACATGTCGCGAAGAGGTTTCGGCAGTTTATTTGCCTTGTGCATTTTTGATTGACCCTATAAGCGAGGGAGAGGGAGTCCATTGGTTTGAGTCGTACTTCTGTTGTAAAAATCGTTTGAGTATCCAGATCTTAGCCCCTAATCCCGATTATTTTACCTTTTCGTCAACCGATCTGCTAACTTTGTGCCGGTCAAGGTGGATGTCTAATATTATGTCAATAAAGTATTTTCTGTCCATAACTGTAAAGCCTGCTCATTTGTTCGCGCATGGTATGATAGTAATTGCACGTTCACAAAAGCCCACAATGTCTCTAGTGGTAAACTGACTTGTAAGTTAGATGAATTTGTCCGTATCTATTAGAGGAAATAATTAGGCCCAATTTGAAATCTTCCAGACCACTACCAATGATAGATTTTTCTAAAATGTTTTGAATTATATATATATATATATATATATATATATATATATTGGGGCACACAATGAGTAGTGAACGATTTATTGTGACGTTTCAGATCCACACTAGGATCCGTTGTCAAACAGATAAATGTGTTGGAAAGAGATTGTTTTGCCGTTCACCGTATTTGCCTGTCCGTCTGTCTTCAATCATTTCTCGTTTCATTGTCAACGATGCTGACGCAGTGGCTATCTATGTCTGCATGTTGCTTGAACGAATTCCGCTAACAAAGAGCCCTTTCATTCTCGCCCGTGCGACCACTTTCGCATGATCTGTGTTGACCTCATGGCCTGTGTCCACGTAGCGGTGCCACAGTTGTGATCTATGGTCGGCTCGTCGCATCGCTAATTTGTGTTTGCGCAGCTGTTTTCCCTGTCTCTCTCACCTCTTATTGGTCACATCCGAGACATGGAATCGCGTAGACCACGCCAGACTGTTCGTGTGGTTCTACACGATCCTTAGCGTTTACCAAAACTGAACAGTGTTCAGTTTGACTTGTGATATTTGGATGTCCAGTGGTTGAAGCATCCTTTGTGTTGCTTCGGATGTGCCGTGAATGTATGGCACTGTCATTCGCGTTTTGGGTTCTCTACGTTCAGTTCTTGTGAAACCTATGATTTATACTTTTATGAAGCTACTGGAGGACCAATTAGAAGTGAACAGTGGATTAGAAAAACACACTCGGTTTGCTGGGTTGAAACAACACAAACCTGAACGTGCACCACAAGCTAGGATCTAGCCGAACTTGAGAAAATTCATGCTCAAATCAATCTCCGCAGGCCTCGACTTTGCTTAATTTGCATTTCGCATGGTACCTCACTGAGGTCTGTTTAAACTTCAACCCGACACGGCTTATGAATTCAGGGTCAACTACAAGACGACCAACCTGTTCCTCGCTCGAAATGCTGAGTAGATTGTTGTCAGAAAACACAGGTTCATTTTGTATAGCAGGACGAATTGTCTAGCATTTTCTCATTGATCTGACAGTGGTGCACCAGCACGTGACCATTATATTGTAATTCATTCCATTATCGTAATGGGTATATTTGAAACATTGTAATTCGTTTTATGATTTGGATGTGACTTGCTAAATTCGACAATCTGTAGTAAGCAACTGTGGATGCAGCAAAGCTTGTCGTCGTACTGATCATGAGATGTAACGCTATCAGTTTAACCTTGGAAGTGAAATTGTGCTATCGCTCGGCCGATTGAAGCCTGTTACTGTCATGCTGTATGTCGAATACTTGCCCACAGGTGAAAACACTCGAAACGGTTTTTTCACCTTGTCAACGCCTATCAACTGTGCCCGCCTTAATAACGGTAACTAAACATGTATGTTATCCAAGCACGAGACAAAACTGTTTCGAGATGGATGGCCGACCAATGAAAGTAGCCCTACTGGTTGGAGTTCTTTCGCAACCTCATCCTGTCATTATAAATTCCCATATCACCGTGTTATTACTAACCCTATGATGAATATAAGAGCTTCTTTGCTGCAGTGTTTGTTTGTGATGCTAGCCCCGATGGTGGCTGATTTTTCGTTAAACTAAAGCGTATTCACTGTATTACCTTACGTGTGTATTTGTGATAACCTCACCAGATGACGATTTCACACGTTCGGACTTCACTAGCGTGATGATAAATCTGCAACCATTCGTTTTTTTTACCTCGTTGGCAAGTTTTTAAAATTCATCAAAATATCAAAAGATTCCCTGCCAAATCAACTCTAGTATGCCCCAAGCCGCTAACTAGTACGCGACCGAAAAGCCCAGCAGTATATCAGCAAAATTTCCTAAATAAAATAGATTCTTGAACACTGTAGCTTGCATTCCACTTTTTTTCACCATTGCAGAACGCTGCCAGAAACGAGTGAGTCTTAGACATCAAGTACTTTTTTATGGCAATTGGATTAAGTTATCTATAGCCGAACAGATGCCATGGGGGATAACACGCCTGCCACAGCTTTTAGAAGAAAGTCGGACCAAACCAACCGGTCACCTAGAATCATGTAAGTTTCGTGTGCTGAAAGTGCACAGTTCATATTAAATGTGGTATCAAAGTGATATAGTTCTAACCGTACGCTTTACACGCATCATCTAAATAAACGAAAGTCAATTTGAGTCAACGAAAACTAGTATGTAATGACAACAGATATAGGTGTCGGATCGCCCACCAGTACGTTTGACGGCGGTACACTCAGAATCTGTTGCTCAACGTTCAGCAAGTGTTACCTTTAAATAAGACGTACTTACTAAACTAGCCTATTTCCGTCCATGTGTGACTTTATTTCCCAAAACATGCCGACGAGCTCTAATGTTTATTCGTAAAACTCGATGTTTATCGGTATATGGCAGGCGACAGGATAGATTATTCACTAATCATTTCGTACAGTCTCCTCCGATGCTCTTGATCCAAAGGTTGCATGAAACCTCTTGTTTTTCCTACAACCGAGTTGATTGCTGTTTAGATGTCTTACCATCTATCTGTACACAGGCAATCGCTCATCCATTTGTGCATAACTGGCGAATCGACGGACGAAACGTTGCCCGAGCAGAAACCTTAGAAGACGGTTTCGGCGCTATTCAAAATCACAGAGGAAAAACGCTGTTTCAGGCTACTCATATCACATTATACTGCGGTTCACAGGTGTTCTAACGGCCTAATTTGGACGACCATGGAATAAATAAATGAAAACACAGTGTCCTACTGCATAACTCTGAAGTGATTTTGTCAGCGTACAGATTTGAATGGCGCAAAATTGTTATGTAAGACGTACGATCAACGTCTCGGTCGTTTTTGTCAGTCTCGTGCATGAAATGATAACCGAGTAGGCTCGTGTAGACAAAGTGGTGAAGTTTGTCCACTCAGTGGTCGTAACTGGGCTTTAAAGGCGTCCGTGATATGCGTGAGTTCTCTCGATACGTGGAAAGAAAAGATAGGCGAACTGGGGGGCGGACTGTAATGTATGATTTCCCCTACCGGATGCGTGGGCTAGACATACCGAGCAGTCGTGGGTGACAGCAGGGTTAGCCGGATTATCCAAGGGGAGTGGAAAACAGACCGTTTCGATTATCGTGTATCCCCATGTATACCAGACGTCTGCTTGTTTAAATTTTTCTGCTTAGCTTTAGCACCAATCGGGACCACACCCTTTCGTAATGTTTTCCAGCAAAACATATCTAGTTCAGCGCAAGAAGCCACGCTGGAGCAGATTATAAAAGGTTGAGAAAATGTCACGCTCACGCAGTCGATCAATTGTCACATCAATATTTTGAACCTCAACATTCTCATCACGTCACCTTAGTTTCAACCACTTAGTATAGCGTGCATATATGATTATGCCATCCCGAAGTTGTACCATTCACTATAAAGTATTTACATTCGAGACACCTTCCTTACATCACAACACTACAGCTGCACATTTAGCTAGATATGTGAAAGTTGCACTCACTAGTCTTATGCTCCATTTGTAGAAAATTTGGCTGGTTGTTCAAACCGATTCTAACGATAGTAGGTTTGTTTATTAAATTTGCTATCGTACTAACTAAGGAAAATTGTTCCACATCAGTTATGAAATAACTAACTTGCTCGTGGACGGAGTAATCCAACTATTTATAAATTGTACTTCTTGAATAATACACAGATACTTGCAAACCCATGGAGTTCTTGCTAATTTGACTCACAAATGACTGTTTTATCATTGTAGAACGATATCAGACGCGAGTAAGTTTCAGATATTAGGTAATTGGATTAAGGTACGTATTATCTAGCAGATGCGACGGAGAATAGCACGCCTGCCACAACTTCAACTGGAAAGCCGGTCCAAACCAACGGATCACTTAAAATCATGTAAGTTCCGCGTGTTAAAAATGAAGAACAAGCTTTGAGATTGAGATAACAATATCACGTACCAACATTTTCGATTGTCTGTAACAAACAGCTACGGAAATCCTCGTTCGCAATCTGATAATTGGCCCCTCATAGCCCTCACCTCTTCCCAGGCTTTCACATTCAAGCTTACTACATAACTTGACAGTTTTGTAATGTATTTCAACTCGTGGTGGCAGCACTGAACAATATGCAACCCTTGATTGATCGAGCTAACACTGCAACCCTATACGACCAGTGTACCAGATGCAAGATAACTAGAAAAAGACGACGATGTTCGAAAGCAGATACATATCTTCGGCGGAGACGAACTAGGTGTTAAAATAATAGAGAGAAATGAATTTGCATAAACATAACACGCCTCAGTACTAATTGACAAATGCAGGTATTTGTGATATCATAAGATGATTGGTGAGCACACTACACGCTTTCGGCATTCCAATCCCATCAATAGTAGTAAATAATGAGACATCAGATGTAGTGGTCGACGGTCTTCATAAATCTCCCTGCAATCATCAGAGGAGGGTGAAAATATGTACGCTGTGAAGATGCATGATATATACTGCCAAGCAGTTGTTCACGTTAATCTCATTTACCGTTGTGTACTGCCATCTTTCGACAGCATAGCACTGAGAAGCAGTTAGTCAGTTCTCAACAGCTGCACTTACGCTCAATGCGAAACAAGCAATTTTGATTCTGACGTTGTGCAGATATGCCCTGTTGGAATTGGCTGTTGCGAAACTTGTGTATTGACTTTCGCCTATTTAATACTGTTCTGATATACTAGCCAAATAGGTCCGCTTTCTGATGTCACAGCAACCTAAGAATGCCAATCAATTAAATTACTAGATACGTTTTCCGTATGGAAACCAAACCGATGTCAATTAACTCGGAATAGACACAAGATATGTTGTGTATATCAAATTTAAATCTAGGATGTTTATGAGACAGCTACCTTGACTCCCATAAAATGTAGCCGACGTGAAAATAAATACACGGAAAAAATGAGTAGACTAATACCGACTAGTCAGTCGAACTCTATATTTAAATTGCTTTTATCCACTTCAGCTCCATCAAACAGATTCATAAAGATTCAGACGAACAGGATAAAATAGATCATCTCACATCGGCCGGTTGGAGTGAACCTGATGTGCGCCGTGCATTGCGTGTGTCGAATGGAGATGTGGTTGTGGCGGAAAATATACTGCATGAATTTGTGAAGCAATAAATTCCCTATAATCGATACGGACCACGCTCTTGGTTGACCGTTTGCTGATTCAGATATTACCTAATAAAATATATTTGACTTTCTTCATTTCAAACTCACTTGGGGAAGGGTAGATAACAACTGTGACACAACATTGCTTGAAGTCGAGCGCAACAAACATTTCACACAAACACAGCATGACAACATGGCTTTTGAACGTTGATTACGGCTGATAGGACAGAAATTGAACAGGGTGGAAAATTGCTGCACATACAAAAATCATTCAAAACGACAACGAGGAAAATAGCGCGATTCGACAGATGATGAGTATATAGTGTGACAGATGCAAAAACTTAGCTTGGACGAAAACAAGTCAAAATTATTTCGGTGCACGGCAGATGATGCAATAGCAACAGCTTAAAGAAATCGAGTTCATTCCGCATGAGGACCCAGCTATCCTGCACAAACGCAACAATGCTTAGTTTCTCAGAGGTCCCCCACGATGAACAGCGTATATACCCGTTTCGACGGCCGCAGCCCTAACAGACGGATCGGAAGCCATCCCTCGAACCAACTCTTCCTTAGCTTTGCCAAAACTGGCGCCGGTGCTGCGGTATATGTGGTGTACCTGCAACGGAAACGAAAGAACTCCTTAGAAAGTTGAAAACCATCCGTTCTGGATCAATCGTTATCGCTTCGGCCAATTTTATGTATTTTATACGAAATGACCACGAAGTGGCAAATCTGTCACAAGCCAATTTGATAGGAAAAACACATTGCCTGCAATACCAAATGGTTTCACGAAATGCGTTGGTAAGTGATGACGAAATGAGTATAGGTAATCAATAGACATGGGTAAAGAATAATTAACGACGACGTGGGACAGCGTACAGATCCCGGTTACCAACAGGGGCTACAGTAACTGTTGATGAATTTAACGCTCTCTGTGAGAGTCGAAAGAAGTGCCACGGCGAACTGTCGCAAAGAAAGCTGTTTGACGTGCCAGTGTCATTGTAATACGCTAAAATATAGCCGTTAAGTTGTTTCAAGCACTGGTTGTGTCAGGTCATTAAGTTTGCCACAGTCAGTAAAATGTACTGTTTTGACATTGGTTTGTCTAATCAAGTAAAGCTACCAGTAACGTACTGGTGCGCTTTGCACCTGTGTATTGGTGGTCATACGAAGATATTTCTAATGAAATCCCATTGACAAATAGAGTCAGAAATGTTGGTAATAATGAGCAGAGCTCAATGAACGACCTGTCTTTAATCACATGTAT
>JTDE01020852.1:9914-44653 GCA_014338405.1 Paragonimus skrjabini miyazakii | reverse complement strand
TGGGCGTGGGATAAGTAAGTCGAATGGGTCGCGTGAAAACATTCAGCGGAAAAGGTGTAAAGAATAGCATATTGAATGCGCATAGAAATGTAGCTAATGGAAGGGAGCAGAGTAACCGTGAACTATTATTCGTCAAGCTAGCGTTAAATTTTCTATCATCTCTTTCCTTAACGTACGCGCTCTTATATAATTTCCTTGATTATTTTTGGCATTTAAGACTGATCAAGATGCTGTTTCACGTTTCCCAACATGCTACCTCCCTTTGATTGTTAGGCTTTAAGCGGCAACGTTTCGCATACTGTTTTGGTGTATGTTCCAGTCGATGTACTGCTGTTGACACGTGTACCGAAGTTTGTTTATTGTTTTCGTTTTCATGATTTAAGACTTTCCTGACTCATCTCTCAAAATTTTGGGGTAATGCATAGTATGATAGAGTATGGGATTTACCCTTCAGTGTCAACCTCAATGTTCGATCTATCAGACTATTCATATTATCGCACTTAAACGGTTGAACTCAATACGAACACTTGCAAGACATGGTCAGTGAGGATTGCTTTTAAACTGGAGTTTTTATGGGTTTAGTGTGATAGGTAGTCATCATGAATAAGCATTTTAGGTTGAACATCACTCATGTTTGATCACAACTTTCGCATTGGGATAGACTTTTCAAGTTGAGTGTGTAACGTTCTTAGTTTTATAACCCTGTGAAACAATTTACGTACGAGTACACACTCGTGTAAGATTTCCGAGCGAACTTCTAGAAATGTGTAAATTGTTTAACCCATGCTTATTTGCAATGTACTCTTCTTTGTTTATAGAGCGTGATAGAAAGCAAGGTTGTGAGGGATGTAATGCGTTGAGATAATCACACTTCAAACTGACCTGGATAGGTGCACTACAGATCCGATACACATCATCATATTTCATATAATGACTCACTGTTTATGACGTTTGACCACCATTCACACGGCTGTGGGTTTGAGCCAGTTATTGCAACGTCTCCGGCTCACATTTGGGAGACAGAAGCCCGCTAGCATGTGATCTTTTATCTTACGTGGCTACGAACACTGTAATGTGAACTGTTGTTCAGTTGATTGTACCTCTCAAAATAACATGGTGATATTGATTAGCATTGATCGTCGAAGATATGTAGGGCAACTTCACTGTCTTGTCCATACTATGAAATTGTCGATGTCGGCTCCATTCTCTGCGATAAGGTGGTACTGAAATAAAATAGGAATCATATATTGATTTTGAGTAACTTTCAGCCTAATGAGTTCATTGCAATAATTTTGTCTATAGCATTGGTCGTCGAACTTATTTGTTCTGAGATTATTGTTCACTAAGTGCATACGGTGTAGAGGAATAATGTCTCGGTGCTTAGAAACCTACAATAAGTGGCGATGCGATATCACAATTTTTAGGAACCATTGCTATAACCCGTTGAAAAGAAATCTGAACATTGCGGCAAAAAGACAGACGCCGTAAATTGTATTGACTATGCAGTACAATCGTCTCTCGGGACTGTCAGATGCTATCGTCATTCGGCATCAATCAATGCTCACCGTATATATTTATATAATATATATATATCTTATTGATCGTTTAAAATGCATTGTCAACTCTTGGACGACCGACGTTGGCTCTTTGACAGAGTGACTTACGGCACTGGGGCGGGATGATGACAAGAAACAATCTAGACGAGAGGACGGGTTAGGTAAACTAACGCGTTCGTGTAGTACTAAAGCTTACAAATAAATGGTTGTCTTCACGTAATTCAGGAATGAGGCGATTGATCAGGATCACTGTCGTTAGAACACTCATGGGTTCTGTCAGTGTTACTTTCGCTACGATGCTCTCTAGATTACAGTTTTATGACCCGCTGGCCAACGATAACGAGAAATGGCTAGCGCACGAATATACAACTCACGGACACGTAGTGCAGAGCGTAACGATACACAAAACCCCAGAACGCAAAAGACCTCGACTTTCAGCTGAAAATGTATTTGCTTTCAAACCGTAGGCAACATTAACACACTAGCGTCTGCGTATGTATAGTATTTGAACAGCCTTGAAGAATCCCACCTGAACTGATGCATCAAAAGTGGGATAAGCCAATCAGAGACGGAAGAGAAACGTGCGGGAAAATTAAGTTTCAGCGCGTTATGGCGCAAACAGACAGACTTCAAAATCACACATTATTCTTCGAAGACATCTCGAGAAATGAACCATTTTTGGAGATAATAGACTTTCCTCAACAGTTAGCTTAAGGGTTCGGTCAATGATTACTGTTTAAAGTCCAAGTACACAGTGTGAAAGGTTTCCAGGTCGTTGCGGTTGAGTGTGTCGTTCTATAATGGAACTGGATACATAAAAACTCACAAATAGAGAGCAGCTGAAAATCAGAGGCGGACATAGTTTAGTCATTAAAGGGAATGTCTCAGCGTTATCATTTCATCGACACTGCCTTTCTAACGGAAAAGGAGCACTGAATTCGAGTCTTGCTTTTGTTAGAGTTTGTCGGTAGTGCATATCCTTGCCGCAGCCGGGACTAGAACTCCGACCACGTTTTCTAGAGGAAACCGTGTTGAACACTGCGCTGCTGCCGTTCCATAAGGCACGACTGACTCATCGCGTGTAGAAGCTCAATCACATTGACTCTTGACTAATGCTCATTTCGAGGAGGAAAACTTACTATCCTGTTAACTTCAATCGATCATCATTTATACGCAACAATGTGGTCAGACTCTTGGACGTTGATCGCATGATCCCAATATTACGGGCTTTCGAGATCGTCACATTCCACAATAATGAAAACAGTCTTCACAATCTTAAGTTTAGCCGATTTAAATAAGAAGAGATTGTCCGTGTGATCGAAATGAAATGGATCGCATGTGAAAAATTGTAGGAGGCAAAAGATAAAATATCGCCACGACATTATAGTTTAAACTGACAGACACTATTACCGAGTCGCGCGAACCTACTTTGACATCACAATTGCGTTCACTATAAACTCATTGTCCAGTAAACTATATAACTCTCTCAACGTGCGATCCTCGCAAGTACTAAGAACCGCCGGCGATCGCATACGACATACCGGATTTACAATCGTGCATAGTGTAAATTTTATTCTACGTTATATGAAGTGAGATAGTAGATGTTAGCCATTGGATTTTGAACAAATGTGGCATCGAATCATTTTTGTGTGTGAAAGTCTATCGGGCGCAGCATATAAAATGAAATTGGCAGTGCTTTTAATATCTTTCGAACCATAGGACATACCATAGTTTCAATGACACCTTATTAACTGCTTAACTTGCGTGCAGTTCTGTAGTTACTACATTTTTTTAATTACGCTGTGGACATTTCAATCGAAGATCTTGGGATCATTCGTTTCTGATGTACTGCATACCAGATATTGAAACGGGAGTCGTATGGGCAGTTACAGACCTTTTCATGGTGATGTGGGAAATCACTAATTGAAGTACCGAAATGAATCATATTTATCCGTGTTGCTTAAAGACGCTCACGTAATTGGCTTGATTTCTTCCGTTTTGGGTGTTTTCTATTGATGTAGATAGGGGTAGAATCGAAACAGGTAGAACAATGGTCTGATCCACATTATTTTTACTACTGTTTTAATTTTGCTAAATCACGAGTCAGTAACTAGTTGGAATATGTTTAGCAGGTTTGGATGAAACCCACTTGTGAAAAATCAAGGCTTCGACTGAATTCATCTCAGCGGCAGAAACAGTTTGTCTAAATACGGCAAGCGCTGTGCTAGCTCAGCTACGAAGCCACGCCGAGAGCTCGGAAATTCCATGGTTGGACTCTGTTATCCACCCGTCCCACTGTCTCGTATGGAGTCCATGAAATGATCCAGATGATTGACTGCCTCGGAAGAATTTCCCAAACAGTTCACGCTGGAATCCATCAACGCCACTGTTAAGCAATGAAACTGTATTACTACTGAGTGGTTTAGTAGATTTTATTGCGGATTGTTTTTTGGCTTTTGAAAGTATTATGTACTTTTTACCGAGTCTCTACAGAGAGTGTGCCACGATGTTGATACTGCTACATTTGTCAGCGTAATTCGTTCACCCATACAGTAGTACGAGACAGTCAATTTACCGTTTAACATACTTCAGACGTTGAACCCCGCGTTGTTTCCTCACATTTGAATTAATTTCCTCTAGCACATGGCTATCTCTCATATCAGTCCGTTTTTGAAGTAATCGTTTGGAGTTGCCCGGCAAAAGAAGATCGTGTCTTTAATGTTAATGCCTGATAAGACGTATTGTTTCACGGTTGATTTTTTCCGACCATCAGCGGTAATGTGAACTACCGAACAGTCATAGTGAATACAAACGAACTCTCACAGTTCGATAAAGACATCTCGTTGTGACTAGCGCGTTTACACCGTCGGACAATAAACTAGACAGGGGCAACCAGCATCGGTCAGCTGGCTCGAACCTGATACCAACAGAACACGGTTCTCACTCGATTCGCTGTACTTTTACATGTGCGCTAGCTGAATATCGACTCGCCCAAGGTGAATAAAGCAATTTGTGATTGTTGCTTCTCAACTTCGGTTCACTACATGGGTGTTACTGCATATCACTCATTCATTCGGCTACCATTGCACTCGACTCAGTATAATCCCACTGAACACGGCATGCCATCTGTTGACCAGCTGGCCTATGTTTACTGATCCTGTTCGTCTTCTGTCCACTGACTTGTTAGTTTAAACTTTATTCTGTGGCTTCCTATGGTTAACGTAAAGAAACCATTTAATCACGAATTCTCACAATGAAAAGCTTTGTTAGCAAAAGCAGTCGATTTGAAGCCAGCTTTTAAAATATGTAACTACAATCCCCTCCATTTCCTGGTAACTTCAGTCTATTTTGTGGGGAAAACCTAACAAACACGGCAATTCTATTAAAAAAACTAAAGACGACGTTCTGTTTATTTGAGCCCAGCTTGTGTTTGTGTGTGTTAGTTTTCTCATGGACTTAATCGGAGAGCAGCGGAATACGTTGTCAGTGAGCCGATCATCGATACATATCCGATCGTACTATTCAGGGGAAGATTGTCAGCATTAGTAACGCACCAGCCTAAGTTATCAAAAGCGGAGAATGGTTCTCAGCAGTTGTTTATCAGAAATGTGTTGGAGATATAAAAATCCCCATGCTAGCCGAAACAGGTGCACAATACATTTAATGGTGTAATCGTTGTTTTTTTACTGTGAATCTCCTTAGCTTGAAATGAGAGCAGATCTACAAATGTGCACATAAATGTAACTTTTGATTTCAACTAACCTGTCGGTCATACTTGAATAAAGCAAAAATTATTGCTATAAAATTACTTCAATTTGTGACAAAGAACTTATTTGAAGAAACTCAGTTAAATCCGAAGTAGCTTAACGAACACTTGAGTTTGCGGTTCCTGAGATAGGTGGTATGGTTAAGTAAACCTCGCGGAGAACAACCTCCCACTTACTTTCTTTATGCGTATTTTGTTTTTGGATAACTAAGCCTACTGAAGGTTTGATTCTCTTTTTCTTTCTTTCTCGAATTAATCAAATAAAATTTGTTTATTTTTGTCTCCACTTTCATCTATCTGTTAATACCGTCTGTTTGTTTCAGCCACTGCTCTGATAACAGACACAAAGCTGAAGATACCTCTGGACGCGGTGCTGTCCAGCTTACCAGATGGTGGCAAAGATCTTCTTGGGACCGCACTCATCGCTTTGCTGGCTTCGCAACGCAGTTCAGACGAATCCGACACTCATGGCGTCCCGCCATCTGCATCTGGCTCTTCTGCAGATGCACTTCGTCCACCGTTACTGTACGGCGGGCCTCGAATGGATCCACGTCTTAGCCGAGGCCAGGCATTCGACACACAGTCCTTAGCCTCAGTCCTTCTGTCCACTGTTGCGAAGCACCCTGAGTTGTTTAAACGTTCTTCCATCGCGCCCGAGCCCAAACCGTCAGAACATTTAACCGATCAAAGTCCCGTGATCTCTACAACCGTGACTATACCGACTCCGAAATCTCCTGCTGTACCGGAGACGGTGGTCGAAGAAACTGATCCACCTCATCCACCTTCGGCTCCAGCGAGTCCGACAGAACCGTCTGAGATCAAATGTGCCACACCGAACGACTTTCCGAAAGAAATTCCACTTTCATCATCCAGTCCTGCCAAGCAAACTGAACAGTTAACCATTCCCGCCGATGAACCGTTAGCCGATTCCATGGATATGGAAATCGAGGTGAATGATCGTAGTAATCAGGATGTAGCTGTCGCAAGCGATATGGAAGTCAGTACATCGTTTGACTGTTACGACAGTCCACTAAAATTACGTTGTGAGTCTTCCCAATACTCTAGCCACGTACGAAGAGATTCGACGTTTTGGGAACCAAATGCACGGTTCGCATTTCCCACTCAGGTTGCTCTCCTCGTCAGTGATTGTAAGCGAATGAGTTCTTCTTGTAAATTGAATAATTCTGATGAGAACACTGCGGTTACCGATGAGAACGCTTCAAGCGTTGCTCGAAACAGTCCGGGGTTGTTCGCAGCTACAACTACTCCTTGCCTTCCTGGTGGTTCGCCTTTCAAATGTAAAGATGGTTATAGCGGCGGACCCTATGATAACGCTCACGATTTATCATTTCGAACGTTAGATTCTACCCGTGAGCGAACTAGACCTGATCAAGAGGCTGCCGTAAACTCCCGCTACTCTTATCCGCAACGAACTACAGACGGAGATCGTTCTGGTTCGGATTATGTGACACGGTCTCCTCGTTATTCTCCTAGACGGACGACAAAACCGCGAGGTGTGTATGAAAACCAAAATGATTCTTTTCGTGAGTCAACTCACGACTCGTACCCGTTGCCGAAAGCAAGGAGTCAATCCGGTCATGTTTCGGCTGATCGAGACCGAAGATCTCAGTGGTTTGATGAGAACCAATCGCATCCCGACAACACAATGGCTAAATTGAAGCATGGAATGCTTCCGAGCCCGATACTTTTGCTAGAAGACATATCAAAAACTCATCCTTATTTCGTCCAGTCCAGTTCTAGCCAAGCTGTAGATGAAAGCGAGGAAGGTGAGATTGTAGATGATGAGGCTGAGGACTTCGATGACAATTCGGAACAAGATCATCGTGTACTCAACCAGAACCGATCACTAGCCGATGGAAGTTATACTTCCATCTCCAGCGACCCGTCGTACGCTAGCCTGAATATCATTGACGAATGGCGCAGCTCATCTGGCGACACTTCCTTTTCTACAAGCTACTCCAAGTCTACTCGAAACCAACCACGAAGACGCTCACCACGCAGATCCAAACATTCTCTTCCGCTCCACACAAAGCATCATAATCGAATAAACAAACCTAATTCCAGTTCGGATGTAGACAATCGATATCTGAAAAGTAATACATCCCACAGCATGGTATCCAAGGAGCTCACCAGCGACAATCAGCGTTCTGCTTCACTAGTGCTGTCTCGTTCCTCCGTGCCAGCAACAATAGACGATGACTATAGACTTGTTGATCAAGTTCACAGTCCCGGAGAAAACTCAGAAAACTCCTATTCTGAAGCGGTTGAGGTTTCATTGGAAGATAAAGATATGCGGTTTATTCAGCGTGATTTGCCACGTCGGTCGCGTGGTTTACTCCCGTTTCCTGTTGATCCTCCATATTGTCCAGGAACCAGTTCAGCGAATTCACGTTCGGATGAAAGCACACACTGTTTGGGTGAACACGATGTGGACTATCGGCGATTGGGATCGGAAAGCCACTCCTCTACGGTCAGACGTTCTCGGGATTTTACTGGTAACCAGCGAACGCCGATTGGTGACTTGGTTCCCGGCAGTTCGCCCGGTTCTTCTGGCTCAGATTATTTGCCACGATATTCTGTTTATCAGCCTAAACCGGAAATTCGCGAAGCATCCCGTTCGAGCCGTGAACCTAAGCGTTCTGTGAGTCGTTACGAGAAATACTCTCCAGATTCACATTCCTCCCGCGTAGCTGGTTCGAGTGCAAAAACTTCATCTAACCGATCTACCAGAGATCCGTCCTACCGCCATAATCATGGTACAGAACCGTCAGCCAAACGACGAACACTGTTTCGTGAGCCGCCCACGTTGCACGCCTTACCAATTAGCACTCGCGGGCTGTTGGGATCGACAGAACCACCGCTTCTTCCACCCCCTTTACAACCAGCGTCATTACTTGGTGGATTTCCTCTACCTTCAGCTGGTTCTTCAGGGTCTCCTGCAGCTGCTAGGTTTTGGTCATTAGCGCAACTGTCCAGTCAGTCGAAGTCGCAATTATTTGCTCCTCCATGGAGATAATCCAGACAGATTTGTTAACCTGTTTTGGTCTTATTCTTCTCTTTTTTCACAAAATAAAGAAACAGTTGACTTGTAATCGCTCCTCATTTGCACCATAACCAGCTACTGCGACCATGGTTTGTGTATATTCGTGCTCATAATATACTATTGATTTATCTAATTGTAGGCCTTGGTTAGCATATTTTTTTCACTTCAGCTCATACTTCCGCTTCCGTATTATCGTAGTTGGTACATATTTACTAACCTTGGTCCCGCTTTTGTAAACATTTCACATGACCTACTTCGGACGAGGAGGCGCGAATCCTGCTGCTGTGTTTCCGTCGCACCTTCGTGTTGGTAGTTTGTGTAGTTCGGTCCACTTGCCGTGAGCTTTACCGCGGACCTTGAGAGTGATATACCGTAACGGTGGATCACAGTGGTAGATATTGGTTCCACGCAACTGTCTTTCCCCAGCTCTACGTTGCTACTAGATTTATTCGAGTTTCAAATCTCAGCCCTTTTTGGACACGTGCCATTGAAACGACGAATTCATCTTTTCGTATGCTCATTACGTGACTCGAAGTCTACTTCAAGCTTTTTGTATTCCGACCGGCTCATATAATGGTGATTCTACGTGGTTAGTAGATTGCATGATTCGGAATAGGTCTTGCAAAACCAGACTATATATTCTATTCAGTATTTCACTCCCTCGGTGTATTTGATAAATATCCTTAATCTCCAATGGTTAGCAAGATTTGTAGAAAAATCTACTAGCAGGGAGACTTCTGTTCAGCGTAAGTTGACGGAACCACAATTAGCCCTGAAAACTAATTGACCTCAGCGCCCAAACGTTTCTATCTTTTTGGGCATCATCAGCAAACTCCGTGGTCTAGTAGATGAATGTTCGGACTACCACTTCAGCGTTTATTCACGGATCGTGAGTTCGGCTCATCGGTGTGTGTTGTTGATGAGACCAAAGAAAACGGGAACAACTGTCCATCAGTGTGATTGATTGTTTACGAAGTTAACTGAACTATTTCTGGGACCCGTCGCGGCTGTGACAGTTTGTAGTTGGGGTGATTTTCTGTTCAGTTTTCCAGTATGTGACTCTCTTCTATCAGATAACACAGCGGTAAAACACAAAGTGAGCCTGAGACCTTAGCTTCTTTTACGTGTTTATCTGTTGTTGATCAAAACCATGACAGATTGAGATTCAAGATCACACTTTACTTGGGGAATGCAATTATCAAAACAAATGGCTATCCTTCCCAGCACAGCCCTCATCACACCGGATTATGATAAGCATTTTGGATATAACCGCAGAGGCCGGTTTGCAACACTTCAATCCACGTGTTCTTCAGATTGAATCTTTGAAGATTCATAAACCTCATTATCACCTGATTTAATCTCATCATTAATCGATTTCCTCGGTACTTGGTTTCGGGGCTAAATGTATTCATTAGTAACAGCCATACTGCTGCCGTCTAGATGAATGTAATCAGATGTCGTTGCAGCAAGGTCACCGTATCCCGACTTATTTTCTAAACTCCGTTCTCTTCCCTCCATTATGACTATCTGTCTGCAATTGGAGTTCTCCAGATTGTGCTGATTTTGATATGAACGCTTCATACCACGGTTGTGGACTTCACTGTAACGCTAAACAAAATCAGCCAATTATAGATGTCTCCATTTGGTGTCGCAACGTTATACAAACGACCCATCGAACGTAAGAATCCATTTTCTCTAGGCATTTCGAAGATATGTCTGTTGTCGCTTTCGTTTCTTCGGAATCCTAATTTTTGTTTTCACAACTCAACCAAACATGGAGAAAAATGGAGGGAAAAGAATAGCGGATAGTGGGGCAATTGGACGACATGGATTCACAACATGAATGATATTGATCATGAACTTTCTTCGCATTTGGTCGTATGGTTTATGTTTGTTGTTCTTTAGACTTCATGCCAACACTCGAAAACATCATACCGAAGTAATTTTTCATTTTCTGGACGATGGTTTCTGGCTGTCAGTTCATCGCTTTAAGTTCTATCCTGCAAATTAAAGTCGACGGATCAGCTTATGGAAAGACACCTGAATCGACAGTCCATTACGTTAGGTAGTTTGTGGAAACTGTTCCGAAGACACGTCAGTGAGCGCTTTCACTATTGACATGATTTTCCCGTCGCACCCTGCTAATGCTTTAGACTACTGCGTTATAGGGAATTAGATGAAAACGAAGCTTAATAACAAGAACGATATCTAATTACCAGTTTACTTTTAATGACTGAACCTCCTGATTTAAGGCCGATAGACGTGACGTATTCTGTCATTCCTATTGCTGACGACTACCTACGGTGTCGGCAAGTTATGTTCTACATCATACATTCCTACCCACTTATAGTAAACAAATGAGACTACCTAGTCTCAACACAAAGTCGAATAGAAAAACTATTCGTTTCTTGGTCACGGAAATATGAGAACGGTCCATAGGTGTGAACAAGGTCCAGGTTCTCTCCAGTACGTTTCTAACATCATGGCCAACAAAGTAAGGTCTCATTTCAGTTGCCCTACCCCTATCCAAATATAAAACTTAACTTACAATCTCTAAATGTCAGGGGTGTATGAATTTTGAACCGATGCTGATAGGCTGACATTGTTGTAGGTTCATTTATGAACACACATGGTTTTCGTTCGAAAATACCCAATGAAGCCATGAGAACGACAAAGTAGCGAACAAGACTTGTTTTCTGTTTGATCGTCAGGGTAATTACAACACAATAAGTATGAAGACAGTAACTGGGGTGAGTTAGAAAAACGGTCAATAAGAGTTATGGACGGTGTGTTTGTTGTCAGTTACGCAATCACTGTTCCAAATCATGGGCTTGATTGATTGTGGGCCAGGGAAGGTTGTGTCCGCACGAACTTCTTCTGAGCACCGAAATCAGGGTTGCGTAATCGGATACTAATGGTGTCGGCAACGGTCAACATTCGGAATCTCACCACTTTTGATCGATTCCTTGGTACACGGTAAACAATCTGAAAAGCGTCCTTCTTACTGACAGAATGATTAGTCAGTCAAATGAGCAGCAATCGCCTGATGATCAAACACAGAAAACAAGTCTTGTTCGCTGCTTTGTCGTACACATGGATTTGTGTTAAACTACACTAAGCAACCCATTGCGATGTTTTCACATGAGGCACACGAACCGGGAGGAAACAATGACATTACATTTAGGAAGGCATTGAGTAGAAGCCCAGAAATCTGAAAACCACTACTCGAAAGGTATTGGTGGTTGAAAAACACCACGACCAACTTTCGTTACTGATCGGTTGGGTTTCTGTGCTGTATGGTACTCATGATGCGATTGTATTTTCTTTATTGGGTTTTTATTGGAAATGCACCAACATTCCACGACTGACATAAGTTGACGAACGCTATCTGGTCTTCGGCTATATCATTCATAAAATCAAGTAGAATTCGTCAAGGTATCTGTTACGTCGTCGTCCGATTTCTATGAAATCCTGTCGGAGTTCAGTTTGCGCGACAGATGAGAGTCTTTCGGGCATTAATTTGTTTGGAAAGACGGGGAATGTCCGTAATAGCAAGTCATGGGACAGAATCTCAGCCTATCTGCAATATGCGGCATTGATCGACAAATATGGGGAAAGAGATGCCCTGTAAGTCACACGACTAAGGGGTCGCGGTGCTGCTGTTATCTGTCACCCTTGTGGCTTTGCAACCAGTAGTCGAACATGCATGTTTTTTAAATACAAACCGACGGGCTCTTGTGTTGTTCATTTACTCAATTTATTTGGTACAGGCTGGCTGGTGAACACAGTGAACGAATATCGAAGGTCTAGATGTATCTTTCGTGCTGATGAGCCTGATCTCCGATCCAAAACCGAGTGTGTAAACCCCACATCCGAACTTCTTTTGCGACGCCACAAGTGATCAAGCTTGGCGAATGTACTACATGCTTTCGCCACCCTCCCGGAGATCTCGTCAGGAACGTTAAAAGCGGGTAAAATGAAGCTACATAAGTAGACGAAGTGACCAACAGTTCACAACTGTCTGCCTGCAACAAAAAATGATATCAGTGCTAACCCATTTTTGTAAAAGTACTTTGAAGGTGTGAAGGGCATACCATACAGACCAGCCATACTTAATCGGTTTAGCATGCTCGCTGCAATGGAAGTAAGTAAGACCATGTCGTCCGCACTCATTATCAATCATCTTACTAATTAGCAGAAGCTTCACTCTGAATGCTACCTCCAGAATATCGCCCGGCACAGTTGAGAACCAAGGGGATCGGACGCCTCAGTCGAATACGATTTGAAGTAGAGAACATACGAAATAGCTGCCCGTAAACGTGCAGCTTCTACTCAGAGAAAAGCATACGATTTCAACAAATTGACATATATCACATGAATTACTCTGCGACGGAAACAGTTCAGAGACCATATTGGACAACCGAATCGAATGCAACCTTGTGGTCCGAAAATTCAGCGACCGTTGACGAAGAGAAGTACCGATGCCCCAGCGTCCACTGTAATCTAAAAGTATAGTCGATACGCCCACGGCCAAGCCGGAAACGTGACTATTTTTCTTCTATCTGGTTCCTTTTGTTTCTGGTACTGCCGCATTGTGAGTCTGAGCGATAAGGACAACACTAATACCTGTGTCCGTCATACGATGTCCTAGCACCTTTTTCCAAAATGGGCGTTGGTAAAAACTGATCACGAAGAGGTTAGCTAATTCCGACCACTACTGTTGATAGGTGCTGGAGAGAAAGGGCCCGGGGTTTTTACATTCCAATAATTTCAGCTCCAATGCTACTCCAGTTTCCGATGGAGGACCGTCTGGAATTTCATGACTGCACAAAATCTCTGTCATTCTTAGCTGAATGGGCTGATCCGGGTCATTTGAGTTGTTCCTCAATGTTCAGCCCATCTGTCAAATCGCTAATTTCGTGAGCCATTTTTTCATATAGGTTTAATTAACAACTTGTCAGTGCTTAGTGTACCCGTCAACTCCGTGTTAAGAATAACGTTTTCATCTCTAGCCCGCTTGATCGAGTAAACTTCGTTCGCGTCATGCGGACTGTATAAGTTTGCGTTTGATTTTATGGCGGTCTTTGTCGTATTCGGAACTAGGAGGTCAGTCGACGTTTGTCCACAAGGTTCGTCAAGTTGGCAGAAATCCACATCCGTCCCATCTGTGTTGTTCCTTTGAAACAGACTTCTTCACAAGAGATTCGCGTAACTTGTCCAGGCAACCTAAATGTCAGTGCTCGTTGGTAAGCTTTTCACAAACCCCCGTTACCTAGATTCCAACTTCACGTTTGTGAGCAAGAGATTTCTGAGCAGACGACAACAAAGCGGACATGAATAACAGGATGATCTGAAGCAAGGCAGTCACTCCGAAGTGGCCAGCACATTTTAAGGGGTGGTGCCATCGAAAGCGACATCGTCCATTGACTTCGACGTTTGACTTACACACAGTGGTCTTCATGTGACGCATTGCTGTCTTTGGAACTAAAATGCTCCATTCAGTATACGAAATCTATGAAATATGCATATTTGCAACAACTGATCATCATCACCAACGCGTCGCATCCGAACGTACCACCCAGTTACATTGTTTCTGATGCTGGACGGCCGAGTTGCGTGTTCGTACTATTGGTAAGCACAATAGTGTCCGAGTGTTGTCTTTTCCGAAAATCAGTATTTGTCATAAATGCCCTTGACAGCATCTGGACTATCGTCCGTCTGGGCATATGAAGATATGATGTCTCCTTGGTCTGTGTCGATTGACTTTGAACGAAGCGACAAACCTGATGACGAACAAGCGACCGTTCACTAGAATTCAGTCGGATAACCTTTACTGTGCCCCACGGCTCACTTCAATCCCCATCCCGGCTTGGCCGAGATTCAGCCACATCGTCACGGGGGGTCGCATACCAAAACAGCCTGCTGACCTACTTGCCGGAGAGTATGGTTATTCAGAGCGCCATCGTTTACCAGTTATCTTAACTTCAAATAATGATAATTAGAACCAAAGGAGGAAGAATAAGAAAATGATTAAACTAATCCGTCAGAACACTTCCGGTCGTTTCTGCTGTGGAAGGGCTTGATATAAAGGACACTACCTTGAGCGTCTGACTCGACAGTTTGACCAGCGAAACAACAAAGATAGGGTTCTCTGGTGGAATGTTACCCCGACCCAATGATTCAGGAATCTGACCCATTTGGGAGCAAAAAGCTTGCCCAGTCCGAGGACGCAGTGAATAATACAGATGTCTGATAATGATCACTGCCGAGTGCAGTGGATGGACCCAATACTACATTAGATCCTTGAATAGTACCAAACGTTTCCCAATAGAGTTGGATAACACACTGGCGATTGGTTTAGCTTTTTACTTGGAGGTACCTTTTCTAGCCCCTTTCTCCCTTATTCGGAAGACAGCAGTGCCATAGTTGTGGGAATTGTTTTGTCGTACGTTCGCAGTGTTATACTTCACTATCTTAGCAATTCTATATGGTCGATAATGCGACATAGGACTCCTTACCTTCTTTTCATCAAACTGCTGCGCTTTTGGCTTGTACTTGTCTGGTAGAGCCGAAATCCTAATCAGCAGAGTCCTCTTAATCATGACGCCAAGGTAGCAGACTAGACCAGCGCTTGTTCCGACCTGCAAGTATTGCATTACGTCAAAATCTCTAAGTAGCTGAGTTTTACTCTATACATTTACTCGTCAGCTAATCAACACTACCATCCAGTGACAGTTGTTTCCTGGACCTGCTGAAGGGTTCAGCGGATCGAATAAGTACTCTACATAAACTTTAAGCGACCGCTCACAACCGATTGCAGATTGATACCTACGGACAATTTGCAACGTTGATAACAGGTATCTAGAACAACGTCATACAAGACCCACGCAAACGTATATAACGAACAGGCAAAATATGGAAACCGGTGTTCTCATGTAAAAAATTTTTGCGAACATGTGCAAAAAATTAAGATTGGGCGAGATTCGACATTTCTCGTATGCACTCTATCAACACAACCACAGAGATTTTTGGACTTGTTATACGGGAGGCTGAAGGTGATTATTAGCTTGAAAAGACGTAACCTCGGGTCAGGCTGAAAATTCATCACTCGTGGTGCACGATACGTATCACTGATTTGAGGCTGCAATGCCTATCAATAATCATGCAATGACATCGATTGATGCGATCAAGCACGACGACCAACACTACACAACCAATTAGCTTGCGTTAAACAACCAGCAAATCGAGCAATAGCACTGAGTTAAAAATCAACATTACGGACACATCACAAATGATATACTACTTAATGAGATCAAGTAAGCTATCGACCAATGAAGACAGGTGATCGTTAGATTCGAGTGTTGATTATCAATAGAGCCCTCTTGTACGGTAATAGATTTTGATTTCAATTTTACGGAGAGCCAATCAACGGTCGTTTCCCCGCAAAACAGCCCGATCGGCGTACACAGTTTCTGTCTATGTAGGCTCGATGCCCAGAACGGGGTTATCTCAAGATTTTTATTGTTTGCTATGCAACACGGATTTGGGAATAAACGTGGAATTCCACGTTTGCGTCAATTTATTAAACTGATCAAAAATCCCCCACTGTCTACTAGGAATCGAAATATCCCTAAACAAGTTTAAAGATTTCAAATTGGAGGTGAATCTTAGTCTTGGGGTCATCGGCCGGAATTAACAAGACAGTTACTACGTCTCCCTCAGACAACCTGAGCATTACTCACAAACGAATGTGGCTGACTTTGCATATGATAAGTCGGCCATGTCTACTGTTAACTCAGTGGGCAACACGGTTGCCTCCTGGATGCCCTAGACGATTGTTTGTAAGTGCACGAAATGTTGGATAGAAAAGCTTCGTGTTACCCACGCACTGATGTCCCAGAAACCGATTCAAGGCGCCTGTACTATGAACATAGTAAACAACACACATTGTAGTCTTATGGAGTGGGTTTCAAAGGGATGGTCACTTGATATGTGCAACTATGCATGGTCAGGTCACTGTCACTTTCGGGACGCGCGATCACCAAATGTACCTGAAACTTCTGCTTTAATCCCCGAACATGCATTGCCATTTGTTAGGTCGTAGGATCATTCAGATTTGGGGGTCACGGCATGAAAACACCAACACGAAAAACTGCGAATTTCCTAACTAGCCGTTTTTTCGTTGTTAGAAGAAACGGAAAACTGAGCACATCCACGTGTCCTAATCTGATGGATCACATGTAAATAAAATTTAGCCAGATAACCACCCAATAAGACAGGTACATTGGCTTTGATAGAGAAAGAGAGTCACGAGCACCGGTGTGAATAGACACAGAAAGAAAAATCGTGGCGCTATCATTAGTGCACAAAACCCGAACAAGAAAGAATATTGGAAAAACCATGTGTAAACCGGAGGGGAAAATGGCAAGGTTATGCATGTTACGATTAGAACCAATCTCTGCAGCCAGGTGAGAAAACGTGTGATTGAACTGGAAACAGCACCGGTTGTTCGAAGGACAGGTGACAAGAAATTGTACGACGAATGATGGCCGAGAGCTATGCGGTTGAGTTTACTTATCTGACGTGCGACTGAGGGTTTGTTTTCTCCGTAAATCTGTTTCATCAGCACGCATCGTTCACTGTGACGGAACAGGACTGCAACACTTCGTTGCTGGTAACAAAGATGGGGCACGGAATGGGCAGATCACACTACATGCTGTTAATGGTAGGTTCCACGATCAAGAAACTTGTTCAAGTTTAAATCCGGTGGAACCTTGTCCAAAACAGAGCAAAAGTAGCCAGCCACATCAACGACCTCGGAAACGGCGCGTCGGTAAAAAACGTGGTTCTGCGGGGTATAATGAGATGAACCGGAAAGTGAAAAAGGATAAACACAGTGGATATACATTAATGAGGTGCTACTGTGGTGAGGCATTTGACAATTTGCTCTTAAAGTAAAAGCTTCAGCCGTGTTAGAATCTTGATTCTCCATATAGTCTAGTAAGGTAAAACGCAATTTGTTATCGGACGGAGCATAAACAAGGACGTCAATCCTAGCTAGGCGAACATCGTCATGTCACACTATTGTAGTGGTTGAATGAGATTCCGTAGCCAATTCATCAACTGTGCGGCAGATTCGAGTTTGTCGAGGCTGGGATAGACAAATATCAAGGACAAGCGCATGGTTTCATTAGATGAGTTTATCATTCACAAACGTCTCTTGCTGAAACCACAACTTGCATCAGCCAGGATGTTGAAGTCAAACGGTAACATCTATATAATAGCGGTATTTCCAGGAGTGTTGTTACGTTGTACACTCACCGTTCAGTTCAAAATTACTCGCAGATATTTTCAGCAAACAGGTATCGTGGTTACGAGATCCTTACTAAGTCCATCACTTGGTTTTGTTGTGGGAGAACTAAGCGGATACCTCGAATTAGTAACAACAGACATTTTTGTCGTCATCACGGTGATGACATTTTTGCCATCGTTGGTAATCTATCACCGCTCTTGCCTTGCCGACCGAATAAATATAATCAAGCGGATCAAAACCCGAATCAAACAAGGCTTTTTAATTATCTAAAAAGACCTGAGGTTCAACTAAAACTTCGCCTGCCGCGAATCAACGTGGAGGGAACAACGCATCAAGTTGAACGGTTTTGAATAGCTCAGACAAAAAAGAAACGAGGCGATTCTACGCCTGTGCAACAGGGATTCACTGGGAATGGTTAACAGGGTTGGGGAAAGTAATGGTCAGCGCGAGTGTAGTTCATATATGGTGGAGGCGAATCATGCAGTGAATGCTACTCCGATCAACCAACTGAGAAGAGTTCAACCCTGCTGCCTTTGAATAGCGTAAACGATCGCGTAATGCAAAACTCTGTGCAAGAGAGAAATCTGCTCATATTTTTAGCCTTTCGTGGTCGATGGTCAATTTATTTCGCCCCATTGCCGACCACCCACAAATTACATAGGTAGTCCGTGGTCCACCCAATTGGAAACCACATTTTGCATTAATACATTGTGTAGAGTACCAATGTGCTGATCTGAAGGCGAGATATCGAAAACATATACACTGCGTTTTCATGAAACTGTGGAAATAATAAAACACTACTGCTACTTCATTACGACTACATCCAATAAATGATTAAAAGTATACTTTTCAAAATAAATAGTTTACTTTGACATGAGGTTACTAAGCGCCTCTATTAAATTCGAACGAAGCCTCCTGCTTTTACATTACAAGGCACTTGCAGTGTGAGACTGTAGGTTATATGCAGAGTGGATATCGTCAGGGTGCCTAAACTCAGATGAGAGTATTCGCAGTGACAATGGCTCGAATTCGCGCCAAGTTGTTCGTATTCAGTGTCACTTCCACTGAACTGCTGCGAGTCTTCAGTGTGGATACCCCACTGTATGCACTGACATGCGAAACTCAGAGACCGGTAACCTCAAGCTGCCTCACTCATGAAGTAAGCATTCAGGATAGCAGATTCACCAATCCGTGACCATAAAATCTAATACTTGGTTCCGCTTTCATTCAATTCGTAACAACTCATTTAGACAGTCAGTTCTACTCACTGTGTGGGTGTTTTGAATTTGTATTTGCGAACCAGAATAAGTTGATACACGAATCTGTGCACTTTCTAACAAAGCAAAGCGACCTAATCATCTTTTAGGCTACGTTCAGTGGGTATTTGCTTCAGCAACGTTTTGTAACGTCCGGTTCATAGCGGTGAGACAAAACCCGTAGATGTCAACACTACGTATCGCCTCTTCGATAATAATTAATTATAACCCGGGAATATAGACATATACAACATTAATGGGATGAACAAAATAATAAACAATAATGTGTATAAAATAGTAATCATTAACCGAATTCGCAGGCTACCGTTACCTCTGGTTTAAGGAGAGCAAATTGGTGGCGTCAACTCACACGGTATTCATTAATTTATGCGCAACTACGGCAAAATTTACGTCGACAGAATCGATGGGTGGTTGAACTCTCTAATGAAGAAACATCTCAAAAGGCTGGTTCAGAAATGGACTGTACAACATTACTCATCCATCCAACGATTCACGCAAGCCTCAGGCCTCATCAATCGCCAGACACGTACTGACCATAAGTCATCGGATTAACCTCATCTCGACATCCAGGGTTTCACTGGGGCGATCGCGAGTAGCCATTTCAGATTAATAACAGATAGAAATAAGCGTATACAAGTCATGGATCAACACATTGTAACAAACGGTTTAACAAGTCCGTCACCTCGTTTAGTTGCTATCGTCGAAGTATCCTTAGTGAAGCAGGAGTAGCGATGTGAAGGACAGTTATTTTTGACCATCCCTTCTCAGACCAATACAATCACAGAAGTTCCATCAAAACGTGTCAAATTAGAAACAGCAATATCCATGAGGTGTGTTAACGTGTGAAATTGAGAGGACACTAAACTCCTCAAAACCGGCTAGATATGTACCGGGCATTGACTGAATGCTATGTTACGCGGTCAGGGTCAAATGTATGTGTGCAGCTAGAGTGGTTACGAATGACCTATGGCCACATAGGTTAGGGTTGCAATCGATGTGACGTTCACCAAAATATGTTCAAGGGCTATCTTAAGTTGAGTGACGGTAACTGCAAACAACTCGGAGTGATTTGGTGACGTCTGCGCGATGGTTGGTATCAGCGAAATGAGCGGCAACGGTGTCAGCAATTGATCTTCGGCATCAGTTCTCATTTAGCGTGGATGATGTTCCTTGACCCTCTTCTTGACAAACATCTAGATGTATGGCCAACACATTCTGCCATATAACGGCAGCAAGGAAACGAATGCACGAGCACTGACTGGTCGTGGACTGGTAATCGGTCTTTCAGGTTCAACCTTTGTAGTGAACCAACCTCGTAAAGTTGCCGATGGAAAGGTAAGTCTAAATGATCGGTAACTGCTACAATATCTCCTTAAAAGACGTTTTATAACTACAACTTTCTTCTCAAGAATGGCATTACCCCATGTGGAACGAAAAGTGATTAATTGTTCCGGGTAACCATTTTCCTTTAATAGGTTCTGAACCATCTTCAGATCTTGCTCTCCTGCGTCATTTGAACATATCTTTCCTGACCTAGTTAACAGATCCTGGGCTAGATTTCGTTTTTGTTAAACGGGTACAAACTGTTGAAGTTGGTGTAGTAACCTGTCCACGCTGGCTTAAGATACATCGATTTACTAATTGTACCGACAAGGCGTCTGGTCAATTAGACGCATTGTTCGATCCATCTCCCGAAGTGTATGCTGCATTAAAAGCTGAAGGATAGTTGTTCGCCCACCGTCTGACTGTAGAACGGAAACCATATTACGAACATATCGACGCTATATGTGAAGATTCTGAATGACAAGCTGAAGTTGGGATTCTACTTTGCCAATGGATGGGTCAACGAAAAGCGGACCTAGAGAGGATCCTATTGTTATACCGTCGATTGTCCGTGCAATTCGCCGCCGAACACGAACTGAGCATTAAGGGGGCAATGCAGAAGTGTTTTTTTTAAGGCCTGATTTCATGGCACTTTTTGATGAAACCTTTGTAACTGTATTGGCGTGAGAAAGAATGATCGGAAACAACTGTTCGTCGCGTTGACCTTTTATTGGTCAACTAGTCCGTTATATATAATATATATACATATATATTCCGGGTTATTACTGCTTGATACTAAGAAAGCAATACGACAGACTGGCATTTACCAGTGATCATCATGCTGCATTCTGTTTATAGTCGATGACTTCTGTGGCATTGAATCGATATAGCTTAGCGAAAAGTACGCTTGCTATGATGGGATTCAGTCTTAGTATGTGTCTAGGATATGATTTGAAATGCGGCTGGGGAAACCATACCATATTTCGGTCGTTCGATAGCAGGTTCGAGCCAGCGATTTCAACTGTGCTTTTATGGTCCAAAAGTATCCGGTCCATAACATACATTGCACAGCAAAAACACCTTGAGAATGTAAAAGGCGTGATGATATCAGTCATCCAGTGGCAAATGCCGGTCTGAGGTGCAAACTTTTAAGTAGTTCGCAGCATCATAGAGGCTGCAAACATGTACAGCATCAAGAACGCTGCTTGCAAACAGGCGTAATGCAAACCCCTCCAAATAAGCAGACGTGTTCATATTTTTGCTGATGTGTAACATGAGGTAGGTTTCACACAGACTAAATACCACACATCTTCAATTGGAGTTTTCGTATACTGAGAGACTTTTCGCTCAACCCCGACGGAAAAGAAGCATTAGACTTGTAGGTTACGCTAGTTAGTGCTTAATGCGAGGTAAACGGAGCAGTATTCAACGTGGTTGTCCCATGAGGACGTAGTCAAAGTTCGAATCCCGCTGGTGATAAGGATGCGCGCAACAGATGAGTTTTAACGAAAAAGGAACTCAAGCCTAGCGTGTCCTTTCTACACGTATACACTAGAAGTCCACCTGAAAGCGAAATATGCGACCAAACGTGAGTGGCATTCGGTTTATGTATCGACTTTTTTTCGGTTTGATTGGAAGAGCAATTGATCGTTAGCCAAGCATCCGTTTTTCACGGTTCCTTATTGGTTATCAGGGTTCACGGTAAAGATACGTCAGCGGGCTCTAGTTACGTTATATACACCAACTTAAAAGGACAATTACCAACAGCAGTAGCCCAACGTCCGTTTCACAAGTGGATTTTACATATAAATGTGCTTGTCAGTAAATGGACAACGTACCCGAAGTTGTTGGTATTTGGGTCGGGCTCGAAAATCCTTTTGCAAACACTGAGAGACGAAGTCACGAAACTCCGGCGAAAAGTCCGGTGATGGCGAGGACGTTCCGTTGGTTTGGGAGGCGGTTAATGACACTCGCGCGTGTGTCGCGTCTGGCTCGGTTAGTGTGGTTGTGGAGCCGGAAGATCGCAGCGACTGCGGAATATATTCTGGTAAGCATGGAGGATCGCCGTCTAGCACGCAAGTCAGCTGTTCGAAAACCGAGTTCCATGAAGGATAAGGGAAGTGTCCGGTAGCCAACTCGATCATGGTTATCCCGAAGCTCCACACATCTGAACGCACGTCGTAACCGTTCGCACTCAATTCGGGATGAATGCGCTCCGGCTTGAAAATGGAATACGAATGGACAAGGTCAGAGCAAGGCATTGTGAGGAGATGTTGCTCGAATAGCACGGCGGTAGCGATTGAAAAAGCAGATAAAAGTGACACATCAGAAAACCGTCCAGAACGGACTGTCTCAAGTAGAATGAAAACATGCAAGAAAACAGACAAACTGAGGAAAGTTAAAAACGTACAGTTTCGAGCCAATAGCACAAATTTGCCCAGCCGATATAAAAGAATATTGTCCTAAAAGTGACAGCAGCTAGCCAAGTAAAACCTACCATTCGGATGTATTCGGAGAATTCGATATGACACACTTAGGTGCAAGGAGATGAAGGGTGTAAAAAATAAGAAATTAACAAAAACATTGTGAAAATGAGAAAAATTAATATTGAAAAGCGAAAGCTCTGGTATCTGCAACGAACATAAAAATCCGTGGTCGATGTCTCGATAAATCGGTTTGCGACTGAAAGCACAAGGCAAGCCGACGATGAAAACAGCCAAAACAACGCAGTTGGGTACCATAACGCTGTTGTACCTGAAAGACTGTTTGCATCGATGAATAATTCTGCACGTGCACAAATCTATTCGTTTACATGCTCTTACCGGTTTGAACAATATCCTATAGCGCAGTTATTACAGTTTTACACACCAGTTAATGAATTTCCAAACACATGAAGAACAACTTGATCATAATCATATGCTGACTGGGAAGTAATCATCAATGTTGATATACTGGCTAAACGTTACTCGTTGACATTGTAAATAGTCTATTCTAAAAGGGCACAAAAAATTATTACATTCACGTTTGTATAATTATATGAACACGACTCACGGCCATGTAAGGACGACAACCGGCATCATGTGATTTAGCAATACTGTCAACCAGTTGCCCGGAGATCCCGAAATCACATAATTTTATATTGCCCTTGCGGTCGATGAGGATATTGGACGGTTTCACATCTGAAAGAGTTGAGTATACAATGTGTCGGTCTGAAAGTAGCTAGCCTAATATCGAGTCGCATTAACGTGTTCTCAAACAGGATGCATCTATCAGGTTTGGGGAATTAAAGAGCCAAAAACTAAGGCAAACAGAACAGAATTATACAAAGGAATGGTTAGTGAGGTACACAGATAACCAATTAAAAATATGCCCTGGGATTGTCAGCCTCATGATGCATGAAAGAAAACGAACAATGGTAATCATCGAGAGATGGCGCACAGCTTGTAAATTATGGGTGGCTAGAATACACACAATCGAACCCTATCGACCACCAACGCGATAAAATAAGAAAACCAAACCACAAAATTGAAACACTGGATTTCCTTCAACTACTTCGTCAGAGCATATGAAAAGCATACGTTAGGATATGTTGGTATTTTGTTTACCCTCACCAACCATAAGCATAAAACACGCATACAATGTATGGATATACATACGACCACACAAAGTATTGTTTAATCAAGATTCAGGACAAGCCGATGGGTTGCCACGGCCACTTGTGTGCACACCACCTGTTAACAAGTTCAGACGAGCCACGCTTCGCTAAAGGTCAAGTACTTCAAGTTTCCATTGTATAAAGACAGGTAAATGGGTCGAGGTGGCAACCGATCGTCAATGGATGTTTTATAACCAATAACATAGAGGGGTCCAAGCAGAAGGTTCATCATCCGTTGTTTAAAGCATTTCAGAACGCATTCGGTGGCTTGCAGAGATAGTTGCCGACTTGTTCGGCAATCGAATCTCGAGACAGCATCTGCAGTGGGGTAAAGCCCATTCGAATGCACTAGACGGCGTCGTGTGTACAAAAGGGGTCGTGACAAACCGCTGGACTGCTGTGGTCCAGAGTAGTCAATACCTGTGATTGTAAGCGTGTCCCTAATCATCGGTTGCATATAATTTGCATGTCTAACGTTTGTAATCGACAGCAAACAAAGTGGCGACATATCGAAGCATGTCTTCTTTCTGATCAAATAAATTAACTCAAAGTTAAAATCGAATGATGACTGTAGTTTTGGGGAAAAACGAGGAAAATTACATATCATGATACGACTGGATTTACTTATACAAATTCAACCCAGAAAACAGTCACAAGACCTTAAAAATTGAAGGCATCCATCACCATCGATGGAGTCAATTTATAAACCTATACATCTAAGCTCAAATAGGCAATATCAAAGTGTTTACACTTCACAAAACAAACAACCGAGTTATGGGTTCTTTGCAGCTTCTACTATCCTGCTTCATCAACTCCACGTATCTCGTAGGCAGCTCGGTCAATCAACGGAAACATTCAAGTAACTGAATTATTATACGAACACCTAGAGACTAAATGGATCGCGTGTCCCACGTCAATGAGTTGAGGGCTCGACAAAGAGCGTGCGATATAGTAAGCCGTTGTTTGGTGTTCGTGATATACGGACTCACCACAAAAAACGACATTTCAGGAGTTCGAAGTGAATTGACTCATCTGAATTTCATTAGCCAAATGCCGCACTCTAAAATCCTCACTTTTTATCTATTGATACCATCCGATGCATGTAATGACACACCTAGGTTAATGACTCAGACAGATTCGATGCCTTCAGTCTTCGTCAAGCCCACTTCGTGATTGTAGAGTGAACTGTGTCTGCAGTGGTCTTATGAATGAGGCCCGTAAGTTAAGCAACGACGCTAATAATACCTCGAGTTGAAAGAGATTGCTGCAGTCTTAGGAACAGAGATAATTTAACCTACACTATCCCGACACTTCCTACCACCTGCCACCCGAATACACAACTCAGTCAACAACTTCCGAACTCGCACTTTCTGAATTTCAGTCTAACGTTATTTCAAATCTTAGAACAAAAGGTTGCATTGTAAAGTGCATCTCAAGATTGGACAGAACGGAAATACAATCTAACTTAATCTGCGCTCACACGGAAATTATCAAATAGCGGGACCTTATCCAAAGCATAACCCTTCCTGTCGCGCGCTGGGCTACCAAGACCAGAAAATCAGAAAAATGGTAGTCTGAGCAGCACTAAGCGATCTCAATTTGTTAGAAAGACCAACAATATTTATATAGAGAAACGACAACGTTTGCCGTTGTCATTGGGGGACAAGCGTTTTGCGTTTTGGTTGACCCGTTCGCTATTACATTCGTACGACCTAGTCTTGATCAACTCGCTTGTTTAAATCTGGTACGTATTTAAACAACTTGTTTTAAACACCACTTCTTACAAACAAATTCGGCGCAGCAGCTGACCGCTGTATTTGATTGGTTGGCGCCGGTCGCTCACAATTCCGTCTGTAGCAGCTTGTGCATGAGCTCTGGTTGGTTGAACCTTCTATAACCAGGAAACTGTTCCAGTCCAGCCCCATTACACTTCCTACCAGAGAGAGCATCAGCATCTGGTTTCAGCGAATACCGAAAGCGGTTCCCAATTAATTCATCTGTGAAAAATCATAAGGAGGAAAGCGGGCAGTTTGTGTGGAATGTGTCTGACAATCTCCGTACACCCTGACCTGACCTGAGGCCTTGGAATGAAGAGCCGATGCGATGTTTACATAGGCGGTTGCTGTATCAAAGCATCCAAACAATTTCCAAGTGCAGACTGATCAACCGAATCAAACGCGCCTTTATAATAAACAAAGTAACGGTCATCGATAAGTTGTATATCTGATGCTACTTCAGAATTATCCAAAGAGTAACAAGTTGATCTACACTTGCTCACTTAGGAAGAAAACTCATTTGCATCCCCCTTGTAGTTGAACCGTGGAGGCATGAGGTTGTCCAAGTCAGTAGCTCTGGAACGTTTGAGGGGCGAGATGTAACCGTGGATCTTCAGTCGGACGGGTGATGCTAAACTAACAGATCGAGGTACAGCCCAAAAAAACTGTGGAGATAACCTAATAGAAGCAGTCGATCAGGTTGACTTATAACATAACAGTGTCTCACCCAAAAACATAGCCATACTGACTTACGATGAATGAATCCTATTTGTCTCCTCAATAGTCTCGCTGACAAATGATCACCAGGTAACCATAGTTCGGATAAGCTGACACAGTCTATTGATAATCTCTGGCGCGAAGGCAGCTTTCAGTTTAGTAGCTTTTTCAAATGACGAGTCTTGATGATCAGCGGTCAGGCTGCACCAGTGATTTCTTCAATAATCATTTCCCCATAGATTATCGGATTAGATTTTTCGCTCCGCACCGGGACAATTTTAATCCTTAACTAACACCTAACTAAAATACATCCGTTACTACTACCCAAAAGTCAAAGGGACTCAGCCTGTTATCCATAGAAAATAAAACAGTATTAAGCTGTATTACAAGTGCCGCGAAAAAAAAAGTTGTAAACAACAGAAGGGTATTCGAAAGTAGAGAACCCGGTCGATATATTTTTTGTCACACAACATTATAAAACAGCTTAGGTTCCCAAAAATCATACATAGTAGACAAGCAATAACGACTTCATTGAGAAACATTATTGCTCTTCCGATGAGTGATTATCTCTCGACAACATCATTTGCAGCTTCAATGCCTTTGGAATTTAGTATAATGTAAAACATGAAATTAGATCCAATCACTCTTTTAAACAATTTAGAAGAGATTTAATCTATGGTTATAGGGGGAAGAAAAATCTGCTTAAAAATTGAACATGACCAAAATATACGGATGAATAGAAAGCTAGTTATCACATGAATTGTCAAGTTTGCATGTTTAACATTTAGAAACTTTTGATGTCTTGTTGTCGCATTTGGGCTACATACTAACAGACTTCTTAAACCTGAATAGAAGCGATTGAGATAATGGGAGAACCAACTCACAAACACATGATTGATAGATAGATAGCTGGACATAATCCAATTAAAGCCAATAGGGTGTATGGCACCAACGGTTCGATGCAGACATAACTCACCTCGATGAATGACCTTCAATTCGACCTTAAGATAGTCCAAAGCAGCAATAGTCTGCATAAAAGTAAACATGGGAGATAACAACATTGCATAAAAAGCAATGATTAACGATTAATCAGACCGACAATTTTACGTACGGGACGCAGATATGTGGATTCGAAAGACGTGAGACATAAAGAACTCGAAATGAACGAAGTCGAGATGGCCTGCAACAACCCCGCCAATCACTAAAAGTAAAGTACCTGGTTTTGGCCCCGATCAACATAGAAACTCGCCAAATCTTGGACAACTTGACAGTCAGTATTCAAGTCAAAAGTAATCCAGTGAGCTAGATAGAGGTAAGTATTAGCAACGATACATGTAACATGATCCTGTTGCGAGCCGTAACTGTTAGGGAAACAGAAGTGTTCAAATTAACCCCCAACGAGTGGTCTGGGAGAAAAACAAGTAAATACTATATCCATACGGAGCAAATTATGATAAACCGATAAAAAAACGCGTTCAACTGTTATTTAATACAGTGGGGAGTATTAAGGCAATGAAGTAGAACCGCGAACGATTAAGTGACGACGAATGCTGTAGATACAGAGGATAACAATGACTGGACAATGAGAAACAATGACGTTAAGAATGTTGTTCACCTCAGGGCACTGTTGTTTGGTAATAAGGAACCCAGGTAATTTTCCAAAAGTTACCTTGATAAAAGAGACCAGTATAGCTTACCATGACCGCAATCTTTGCAAGAATCTTTTCTGGTATTCGCGACAGAAGATAGTGATATACAAAAGTGTAAAATTTATCCAGTGAGGTAGCCATCATTTCCATGCAAATCCAGCAATCCCCCTCTTCAAACAGCGCGCCGTAAAATCGAACAATATGCGGGCAATCAGCTGAGTTCATAACCACATCCAGATCTTGTAGAGTTTTCGTCTGTTCGGCTTCGTTTAAGGTCGATCTGATACGCTGACGATTGGGATAGACGGATTATCAACACAAAACTAACCTTAACTGCCATAACGGAGCCTGTTGGAACGTGAACCATACGATTAACAAAACCGAAAGCCCCTCGACCGATCTCCCCTTCATCTATCAGATCTTTGGCTATGAACACCTAATCATAAAAGATTATTGTGGGGAGTCAATGTCAGAATTACCATATCGTGGCAGACATTTGGAATAGTTAATTTGCCTTGGCAGGAATGATAAATAGAGTCGCTGATTGAGAGAGAGAAAAACATTATTTTCAAAATGGAAACGAGACAAACTTACGAGGACATGGGTTTATGTTGACTGAGAGCTCCGAGAAAGGGACGTCGAAAAGTTAAACTAGGCCTCAGGGACATGCTCTTGGAGCTGAATTGAATAAAGCTTAGTTGGTGTTGTATCTGATGCGTGGGATCATCGTTATCCGGAAACAGGAAGTCACCAGCTGGTGAACAACAAATGGTGTGACGCAGATGTCGCGGTACGCAATCTAATGAAAAAACAAAAGCATGAAAAAATTCATCAGAAGCGGACGGTCATTATCCTCCAAGAGTAAATGTGTTGACGTATCTGAAGACCAATTTACGCGAGTCTGTGAAGTCAATTATTTGGTATGCGGCAGCCAGCTTTTTAATAATACGAAGTATTAATTCGAAATTGACACTTGCATTTATCCTTGATGGTAACATGTTAGATTGTTGACTATTTGAGTGGGAGTCTAAGTTTTGATGGAGAAGTAAGTGAAGTTATTGGCAATCGTATTTCAAGGATCACAATAGCGTTCGTCAATCTGCATCGCTTGTGGTTACGGGAAGACGTGAGTCTACCTGCGAAAAGGTAGGTGTACTCTACATTTGTGAATTCTGCTACGCTGTGGTTGCAAATCTTGGCCTACTCGGTGGAGGAGGAGGTTAGTTCACAAACTATCTTTTACAATCGCACATGTGCATGATTACATGTGTACGGTGAAATCACCGTGTGATAGGAGATTGCCAGAAAAGAACTCTTCAGGGTATACAATGAAAATATCTGTACCGGACGCGACCTCTGAATAACGGTTTCACTGGCTCAAACAGAAGCTACTTGTACCGGCCCCACCGATTGGCCAGTGGATCTCAATTTTTTCAAACTTGGTATCCACTGAAAAATGCAGAATGGCGGGCAAACAATGGCTCTACATTGATGTATAAGGCAACCAGCGTTGATGCTTGCTTCGACCGATTCAGCGTACATACTCGGTTGCAGACCAAAGGATTCGGAAAATCGATCGTCAGAGACAGTGTTAAATATAACAGAGGATTAAAATCGGTGGAATTTTGTGGAAAGCTTGTTATAACTTGAAAATACTTTTTTTGTGTATCGTAGTGTACCTGTGTAGGTGGGGGAGGGAGAAATGGATAGATATTTGCTTTTTTCAATCAAGTTTGATTAGTCCACCATATCATGCTCATCTGTTGGCCAAGCTACATAGGTTGACCATCAAAACGCCAAATATGAGACCAGAATGGACGTAGCGTATCAACAAACTATTTTGATTACACAATACTAGGCCGATTAACCTGACTCCCACAGCTTTGACAGCGAAGTGTTCTCATACAGACGACCCTTGACTAGTTACACGGCATGCGACAAACTAAGCAAAAAGCTTGATCGGCGTGTAATTGGTGCCCATCATCAACTACTTTTTCGCTGACGGTGCTGTTGATTGGTCTTGTTTTACTATGTTCTGAAGAAACTAAATGGTTCTCAGTTTACTTTAGAACTGCCACAAATTTCGACCGAAATGAACTGTCCCATAGAAACAAATGAAAGAACGGATACATACGGATGAGATGTGGACCTACGATCTATTTAGGATAGAACTGAAGAACTGGGAGCATAGTGAATTGGATATGGAGCTCATATGTGACGTAGGTCGTTCTAACGGTTTGGTTAAGTTTACTGGTTAAACACTCCACATAAGTGAAATTACCAAAAGAGGAAATACCGGGGATATATGTTCGCCCATATATCTTTCTCCTCAGTATCATAATGGGCACATGAGAAACACCAAGATTGCATATATAGATACATACACCGTTTGACAAAAAACATGACCAGGGATGGCAAACAACGATTAGCTGGCGTGAACTTCATAGGAAAACGGCACGGCTCTTGCTCTCGGATGTACACATATACGCTGGCTGAATATCCATTAACCCAACAGGAAGTAAACAATGCGTACACATCATTATCGCTTAACACACAGTGCCGACCGAGAACCCAAACTTCATGCAACAATATCACATACAGTCACCGTTTCGCTCGATCTAGCAAAAGTTAATGGAACTCGACATGCTGATCATCGTAAACCAAAAAGTGATAACCGCCCGCAATATGAAAGATGAACTGATGGGTCACGACTTCGGCAAAGCTAGATGGAGGAGTAAGCGTGTGGACTCAACGACTGTATGAGCATTCCCACCATATAAGGTGATGGTGATTCAGTCTAAACATTGATTACTGGCTACGCCATTATAGGGATAGGGCTGGTCTTTTTGGTCTTTCATATCTCAATCAATTTGATCTACAAAGACTTACGATAGGAACATTCAATATCAACAGTACCCATACTGAGTAATCAGATAGTTTAAGGTAATCCTCCGACCGTTGATATAGCTTTACAGCTGGCGAAAACATTATCTTTGCACAATGAATATACATTGAGTATGCTGTTCACAACTTGTTCAATCACTTCGGATATGGTAACGCTTCAAGCAGAGCAATTCCTTTCCTTGGCTTTTGAGTCTACCTGTCTCGCAGGCCAAAATCTACCAGCCGTATTTCTGGTTAGACTGCAAACTAGCAATCATCCACTATAACCTAAACAGCGGTCACGAGGTTTCCACAAAACGTTGGCACCAATGACTAACAATAAAAATGCGCGGCCTTTTCAGTCCAGTTAGGCCTCACCAGTACTACGCAACAGAGAACCAAAACAACAACAAGTGAATGGACGTCAGATTGTAACCAAATTCGCTTGATTAATGGAGAAAGTTAAAGAATTGGAGACCGCTTTTGTTTCATGGAACATCGGTAAACTCTTCGTGTTTATCCGTGTCACTGGTCCGAGGCGACCGTCTGTCAGTGAAGCTATCAGCGAGACAGATGGCTCATTTATCTATAATAGGTCCAGAAAGTTATAGCGATGGGCCGAACACTTTGAGGGTCAGGTTGGCTGACCTCCTGCTTCTACTGCGTTGCTACCACAAAATCGTAATGTAGCACCCTGGTCGGTAGATTTAGAACCACCCACTGAGACTAAGGTCCGCAAATGCATTTCGGCTCTCAAACGTAATAGGGTTGCTGGCCCAGATGAGCTCGTGCCAGCACATTTCAAAAAAGGTAAGGAGGCGTTAGTAGAGGTTTTGACCTAGTTGTTCAAACTTGTGGAGACATTCCTCCGTGTTGGGCTCACTCAAAAATAGTTCCCAAATTCAAGAAAGGTATCAGGGGCTCTTGCGAAAACCATAGGGGAAGTAGATTGACCACAGTCGTTACTATGGTTCTGGCATCCATCATACTTCGTCGACTCAGTGCAGCTCGGGAGGCAAATATGAGGGAAGAACAAGCAGGGTTTCGCCCTAGTCGGGGATGTATAGATCACATTCCTACTGTTTGTCAAATTGTGGAGCAGCGTCATGTGTACCTGTTACGACCCCACCTGACAGAGAAAGACAAGAGCAAACGCAAGACCACGAGCAGTATCTCTATCACGAACGAACGCAACGATATTGCAAGCGATACGGAAATCAGAGCTCAAGTATCGGAACACAAATCTCGCAACTTAGAACCCCCCAACAAGTAACGAAAAAGACGGCCTTCAAACGAGCTTTATTTGCTGCTCAGCCCGAAGGCATAATTGCGATTTACAGCAACTGTATGTATAGGTTTGCGGTAGCCGTGGACCTAGGTCGCCGAATGGACCAATCAGAAGCGAGCGTAGCTTCCCGGACGTTCCAGAATTCTCACGAGCTTTCTAGTTACCGGGAAATGAAGAAATCCATTTCCCTTGCGAATAATGGGAGTTTTTGGGAAAAAGTTCCTTTTCCCAACAGTACCGCCGACCAACAATTGCTGTATTTCTCGACTATAAGCGTGCATTCGATTCGGTGGATCGATCTACACTTTTAGGGTCGCTTAAACGCAGGGATGTACCGACCAAGTATGTGAACATACTGTCGGCGCATTATTCCCATACTTCAGCTCAGGGTAGGGTTTACGGTGAACTGCCTGACAGTTTCAGTACCAGCAGCAACGTACGTCCTTTCACCATTTTTTTAATACTTCTGTCTTAGATGAAACAATGGTGGACTGTCTGTGGCACTCACAAGATGCCGGCGTGGACCTCCTACCTAGTAGAAGACTGACTAATCTTGATTATTTTGATGAGAAAGTGTTGCTGTTCGACAATTTTTATGCAACACAAACAACGCTAGAGGCTATTTCGCGTTCTGCTAAGTGCTTTGGAATGCGTTTTGCAGCTTCAAAATGCCGAATGTTTCTGCAAAGCTGCTGTGATTACGTAGATTTAATGCTGGATAATGAGGGGATGGAGGCTTTTGACCCAGTTTGTGTACCTGGAAAGTTTTATCAGCGGTGGTGGGGGTGAAAGTGAAGTTTGTATCTCTATGGTTAAGACAATATTTACCAATCTAGGACGCCGTCGCTGGCAGATTGGTAGCTCTGTGAGGCTTAAAAGTCGCGTCTATAAGGCGACCGTGAGGGCTCTATAACTTTACGGCGGAGAAACTTAGTCGCCCAAAGTAGAAGATGCGAACTGTCTTCAGGTATTTGGCCATCGGTGTCTGCGTTTGATCGCTCGTATCGGGTAGCAACAGCGAGTAAGCAGTAAATCAATGTGTCCCTGACTACAATCAGGTAATCCATCTGTTTTTAACGGTGGTCATATGTAGACGGGCGTGCACATTGCTTCACGAGTTGTGTTAACCAGGTTGGAAGGAATGTACCAGAAGTTGGTTTTCGTTTGCACGTAAATAGGCGCTCGTAAGACGTAACGTTTGCAGTCATGCATAACAGAGACCTAGTTGAGTACAGGATATCCAAAGAGCACACTTCCGTTGATTGACAGCTAAATTTTTGATCTCTGACAGAGTTATAGATTGCCATGCGATCGTATTCAAACTTTTGGCCGAAAATCATAAGTAGTGGTTCTGCTGATAGTTATACCTTTGTTATGCGAAAAGTTTTGTTCCTCTGCCACGATAGCTAGGTGGCGATCTGAGTAAATATACGCTTAAATGTCACATAACGCAAACAAATATGAACGGTCGGTAACTGCTGACACTGTTATGTCGGAGCAGGCAGAATCGAGTGAAATCCGGAAATTTTCATTGATATCGGTTCCGGGTAACAGGAGAGCGTTTTCTTAAACTCTAAGGCGTTGAGTGGGTTGAGTAGATGTGGTTTTAATAAATCAAATGTTCGGTAGTTTTTGCGACCTGGTTTTTGTCTCAGCACCCGTTCAGTATTGATGAGTCGTAGCTTTCATTGCCTTGACCGAAAACGGGAGATTCCTCAAACGCAAGAAGTACACCAAACAAACGACACCGTGTTGGCATATTGAGTCGTGAAATGTGCTTAGATCTGAGTGGCAATGTTTTGGCTTCGACATAAAGTTTCAGAAGCTTGATTTCCTCCTGGTGTGTTTTATACGTAATTTCAAAGCGCGACATGCTTATTTGCTAACCCTGGATCTCTCGATTCTCCACCCTTCCAGTATTCATTAGCGTAAGTAAATACCACAGATGTTCGTTCGGTGTGAAGATGGAGATAACTGCTTTGAAGAAAGTGCCGGCATTTTCATACAGCTTCTGCAATTGTGTCAACATCTCTGGCTGCATCAACTTCCTTTTCAACCGGTATCTGACGGCTTTATTCTGTGGAAAACGTTCAGTTAAATCAGTTTCACTCCACTTCTTTTGTATCTAAGTACTTTGCTGTCAGCCGCTGTGTTACTACCGCTAGTGTTCCTGCCGGTGATAGTAAAGCCACAACGAGACTGGACCTTGACGCGGTGTGACGGCTTGCGCATCTCGATGACCTATTGGGCTAAACTGGACGATGCGGCCACCACCATCATCATCATCATAACAGCCATGAGCCTGACCAAAAGGTACTGTGGTTCGGGCCGCCGTTCACCTCAACAGTGACGTAGAATATCCTAGAAGAAAAAGTTACTGAGGAGGCTGAGAATTAATGAGAGAAGGCTAACAGGAAGAATTAGAAATGGTATGGACACAGGTCCGCCATTGACTATGACACATCGCCATCTC